>CABHPP010119047.1:0-24202 GCA_902168425.1 Peromyscus attwateri | reverse complement strand
AAATAAATAAATAAATAAAATAACAATCCAGGTCAAACCAGCCACAAAGCTAACAGGAAAAATTTCACCCAAGGTCAAACTGCAGCTGTGAGGAGTATGATCTCTTTCAGAGCTATTCTCTGCCTGCTGAGGGAAGTTGTAATCGAAAAGTCCCAGATGTTAAAGAGCTTGTTCTGTAAAAATCCTGTCAAAAACAATGGGGCATCATCTGGCTGACAGAAGTCAGTTAGACACAAAGAAGCACCCAGAAGAAGACATGGAAGAAAATCTTGGCATTGAGACCTTAGATACAACAATCATACTGTGTAAAAAAAATTAAATTGCTGCTGTGGAAGAAAACAAAAATCTGTTAAGAGAATGAAAAGCCAAGGAGAAAACTGGGGTGGGATGGGGTGGAGGTGTTTTCAAAATATTTATTGTGACCTTGCACCCAAAATATACAGAGACCATGACCATCCCCAACTTTAAATGGGTCCTGGGGGTCTGAACTCAGGTCTCCATGCTTACACAGCAAACACTTGACTATCTACCCAGCCTTGTTTTGTACATTAGGTCTTTGATCCGTTTTGAGTTGAGTTTTTACAAAGAGCTAAGGTAAGTGTGTGGTGGGTTTATTCTTCAACATATGAATATCCAGTTTTCCAAGCATTGTTTGTTATAGATGTTGTCTTTTTCTCCCACATATTGTTAGCATTTTTTGTCAAGAATTAGATGACTGCCACTGTGTGGGCTTATTTCCAGACCTTCTGTTCTAGTCCGTTGATATATAATGTGTGTGTGTGTGTGTGTGTGTGTGTGTGTGTGTGTGTGTGCCAGTACAATGTTGATTTTGGTACAATGACTAGGTAGTAAAATCTTAAATCCAGCATTGTGGTCCCTCTGGCATTGCATTTTTAATTTTTCTTCTCAGCATTGTTTTAGCACTTCTGAGCAATTTATACTTTCACATGAAGTTTAGGACCATCTCTTCAAGTTCTATAATGGTTACTGCATAAAATGACCATTTTAATAAGGTTCATTTTTGTTACATGAGCATGGGATGTTCTTCTGCTTTCCCATGTCTCCCTCACTTTCTTTTTCCTGAGTTTTATACTTCCGTTGTAGAGATCTTCCTTCTCTTCCATTGGGTTTATTCTAAAGCATTTTACTATGTTTAGGGCACTGTGGGTGGGATTGTCTTGCTTCTTTTTCAGCAGATATGTTATTGGTGTATTTTAAAAGACTGCTGCCCAAGCAGCCAGGTCTAAACATATACACATACAAGCAACACCAAATGGATTCCACAGGCTGTATTTATTTATACATGTGTTCACTCATGTGTGTGTGTGTGTGTGTGTGTGTGTGTGTGTGTGTGTAATTATAACCAAAGACGGAAAATGATGTAAATACAGAATTCAAGCGAAATTCTTTTAAAAATAAAAAAAAAAGTGTTTTAAAAAAAAAAAAAAAAAAAGGACAATTTATTTCTGTGTCCCACTGATTTGCATGAAAGCATTGAGTTCTAAGTCTCTTAGTGGAGACTGTTAGTCTTCTAAGTATGGAATACATAATCTGCACACAGGAAAGTTTGACTTCTTCCTTCCCTGTGTTTATGCTTTTTATTTTCTTTTGCATTATTGCTCTAAACATTCAGATGTTACATTGAATAAGAATGATGAGAGTGAGCCAGGCGGTGGTGGCACACGCCTTTAATCCCAGCACTCGGGAGGCAGAGGCAGGCGGATCTCTGTGAGTTCGAGGCCAGCCTGGGCTACCAAGTGAGTTCCACGATAAGGCGCAAAGCTACACAGAGAAACCATGAAAAAAAAAAAAAAAAAAAAAAAAAAAAGGATGAGAGTGAAAATTCTCATTTTTTTTCAGTCTTGTTCAGTTTTTCCCCCCGTTCAAAATGCTGTTTACCACATCGCTGTATGAATAGCCTTTATTGCACTGAGGTATTATCTTTCTATAACCATTTTCTTTAGGGTTTTCATCAGGAAGGGACGATAAATTTTGTCACATGCCCTTTCTGTCCCTATTAAGATGTTCCTGTGACCTTTGTCCTCCATTCTATTTATGTGCTGAATTATTCTACTGATCTGAATATGTCAAATCATCCTTGTATCCCTGTAATGACACCAACTTGATCATGATACATACTTTTTGTTTTTTGTTTTTGCTTGTTTTTTAGAGTGAGCTACTGAATTCTGTTTGCAAGTGTTCTGTTCAGAATCTTTGTGTTTTGTTCATCAAGATAATAATCTATAGTTTACTATTTGATGGTGTCTTTGATGTCAATGCAATTCTGACTTTCTTGTTGTCCCCAAGATGTCTTGTTAATATGACAATACAAAACATTCCAACTTTTAAAATTCCTGCAGTCTTTACAAGTTCAAACACTTTAAAAGTGCAAGGCCTCCCTAAAATATCCAAAGCCTCTCTAAAATTCCAAAGTTTCTTTAGAAGTTCAAAGTCTCTCATCTCCGGGCTCCTGTAAAATAAAAAATAGTAAGTTATAAAAGGAAGAGACAAGGTCCAGTTGCAATCAGATTAAAGCAAAACCAAGTGAAAAAAGTGAAAAGCTGTGTCCAACATCTGGGGTTCTCTCATAGTCTTCTGGGCTCCAAAGGGCTTAGGCAGTGGCATTTCTCTGACTCTGCCATTCACAGCACACGTAACTTCTCATAGCTTCAAGATGGCTCCATTCCACAGCTACTGCTGTTCTTAGTGGTCATCCTATGGTACTGACATCTCCAAAATGCTGGTACCTCTGCTTCAACTGGGCTCAGTCCATGGTGAAACCTAGGTCCCTGAATTAGGTAGTTAAATGAATAATTTATAAAGCCAAGTGGAAAAAGAGGGGAACAATGGGTTTTGCATGATAAGATCTAAGTAAATAACTGTGGTTACGTTATCAATGGCAATAAGAAGAAAACAGGACAAAGAGGCATTGACTCAGATTAAGACCATAGTGTTGTTGGTTGTTTTTACTCTTTTGGGGGGTCCGCCACCCAGCTCCGAAATAAATTACATGCGGAGGCTTGTTCTTAGTTATAAACATCTAGCCTTTTCTTGTCTTAGTTTCTAGCCAGCTTTCCTTAACTTAAATTATCCCATCTACCTTTTGCCTCTGGGCTTTTCCCATTCTCTTGCTTCTGTAAATCTTACTCTTACTCTGTGGCTTGCTGGTTGTACATCTGGGTGGCTGGCCTCTGGAATTTTCCTCTTTCTCTGGCTGCTAAATCTTTTCACTCCTCCAACTCTTTTTTTAATCTCCCCAGATTTCTCCCTCTATATATTCTCCCTGCCTGCCAGCCCCACCTAGCCTTTCTCCTGCCTTGCTATTGACCATTCGGTTCTTTATTAGACCATCAGGTGTTTTAACGGGCACAGTAACACAGCTTCACAGAGTTAAACAAATGCAACATAAACAAAAGTAACACACCTTAAAATAATATTCCACTACACCGTAGTACTTGTTGTCCCTCTGAGGAGGCTGAAAGAGCTGACAAGGAGCCTTCAGGACTTCTTCATCTCCTGCAACTTAGGGTGACGTGGAGAAGACATGTATCTTACCTAGGCATACACTGAGGCTATGCATCATGAGGGTGGAGTTGAGTACTGCTTTTCTGAGGTGGAAATAATGGATGAAAATGTAGATAACAGTCCTGGCACTATGCCTTGGCTCTGACATCTAGCATGTTTTATAACCTTTGGCCAGTCAATTCATTTCACTTTGTACATTTCCCTTCACTAACAAATCATAGTAAATATGACGTGGTGGTTGTCATGACACTTCGAAAGCAAAATATTTGTAGTGTTCAGCCTTGGTGAAGGGAGGAGGGGACTGGACCTGCCTCAACTGAATCTACCAGGCTGGATTGACTTCCCAGGGGAGACTTTGCCTTGGAGGAGGTGGGAATGGGGGGTGTATTGGGGGGGAAGGCTGGGGGGTGGGAGGCGGGAGGACAGGGGAATCCATGCCTGATATGTAAAATTAAATTAATTATAAAATAAAAATATTTAAAAAAATATTTGTAGAGCTCAAGAAAAGCCTCTTGGGGGAAATAGTTTGTAAACTAAGAGTTGAAGAGTAAGCAAAAAACAGATAAAGGATGAGATGAGAAACATTTCCATTAGAGGGAAGTGTATGTGGAAAGCTCTGATCCCAAACAGCCATTTTTATTTCAGAGGACCAAAATAGGACTTTCTTTAGCTAGAGCATAGTGTGCTGTAGATAAGAAAACAGAAAACATAAATTATAAGCAGTTATTAACTTCCTTAAGGTCATCTAGCCGTCAAGCAGTCTATGAGCTGATCATGTTTGATCCACCATTCAATACCATTCAATTCTTCTTCTTCTTCTTCTTCTTCTTCTTCTTCTTCTTCTTCTTCTTCTTCTTCTTCTTCTTCTTCTTTTTCCGAGACAGGGTTTCTCTGTAGTTTCGGTGCCTTTCCTGGAACTCACTCTGTAGCCCAGGCTGGCCTCGAACTCACAGAGATCTGCCTGTCTCTGCCTCCCAAGTGGTGGGATTAAAGGTGTGCGCCACCACCTGGCTCACCATTCAATTCTTAATCCTATGCAGCCTGTCTACAGCATCCTACCGATAGGAGACCATTACCAAATGTAATAGCAGGCACAGTGTTTGTCACTGGTCTTGGGAATCATATAGAAAACAGTCTCTGAAAAAATCTAGAGAAAACATTAGATCGGGAGTTATTAGGCATGCAAAGTGAGACTACAAAACTGAGGAAGACAAATTAATTCAGTTAAATTAGTGGGTAAATTGTTAACGGTTGTTTTTAGTAGATTCCTCCATTGATAGAGAAACCATTTCAAAACACAGATTGTGATTAACACAAAACAAATTGTAAGCTTGTTTACTACTCATTAGTTTGAAATATGCTTGAAAATCCAAGCCAGTTGCAATTGCCTTACAGAGGAACTCCAGATATCCAGATCATCAGTTACAAAACAGGAAAATTGTGTTTGTGCTGCCTAAAGCAGTGGTTCTCAACCTATGGGTCGCGACCCCCTGGGAGTTGAACAAGGGGTTGTCAAGAACGTTGGAAAACATAGATATTTATACTATGATTCATAATGTAGCAGAATTACAGTTATGAGGTAGCAAAAAGAATTTTATGGTTGGGGGTCACCACAACATGAAGAACCATATAAAGGATCACAGCATTAAGAAGGTTGAGAACCACTGGTCTAGAGACTAACAGAACTATGCCCATTTTCTTGTCTAGAACACTGACCCATAGGAGATTGAATTTATTTCTGATAAATTGTATTCTGTGCTCTGATGGTTTACTGTGTGAGACACATGATGTGTGTCTTAGAGTTTCTATTGCTGCGATGAAACACCATAACCAAAAATCAAGTTGGGAAGGAAAGGGTTTATTTGGTTTACATTTCCACATTGCTGTTCATCACCAAAGGAAGTCAGGAACAGGAACTCAAACAGGACTGCATCCTGGAGGCAGGAGCTGATGCAGAGCCATGGAGGAATGCTGCTTACTGGCTTGCTTCCCCTGGCTTGCTCAGTCCACTTTCTTATAGATGGTTAATAATAATAATAGCAATAAAAGACAATGAGAACAATGCAATTTGGTATTAATTCATAATCTAAAAGGAAACAATACACTAAAGGCAAACAGTTTTCTAACTTTATGAAGGTTACAAAACACAATGACAGACTTACCGGCAAAATGTTTAAGAGGTTTGTTGGGAAGCAAACGCCCACAGTACTTGTCACCTCCATTCAAATATGCACTGGAATGTCTCACCAGTACAGCAAAGCTGGGAAAAGGTACAAATGACAGTCAACGAAGAAATGAAAGTGCCATTGGCAACATATGCTGTAATTTTCTGCAAAGATACATCATTAGAATACCGATGAATATAAAAAATTCCAGTTCAAACATCAGAAAATGCAATCTGAAAGATACTGCTTGCGATATCCAAATAAAAGCCACAAAAGTTTCTAGGCACAAGTTTGAGAGGAAATATGCAAGAAGAAAATCTTTTAAATGTTGTTTAAAGAATTTGAAGATCTTAATTCACAGGCTGTATGCAGATTATAAAATGATTTACTATTTTAAAGATTCACCAACTATTTCTCCTCAAACTAAGCTATAAACTAAATATGATCTAGTTCTAAATTGTCATATCCAAAATTTCCATAACGATGTAAAAACGATACTCGCCTATCCTTGTTACACACTGCGTTTGTAACAAGGGAAAAATAAGCAGAGACCACTAACTACCATTATTCTGTCACGTGGCCAACAGTCTGACAATGTTGAGTCAGACAATGGCCAGCAGGGGGCAGACGAGGAACGTCCATGAATTGCTTTTGGGCCAAATACATCACAACCATTTTGAAAATAGTTTTTGATATTACTTGCTGTACTTGGAGATAAGTTAATAATCAGTACCTCATAACTAGTAATTCCATTTCTATATCTATATCTAGGTGTAGTCTTGGGTATCTATAATATGCCTAGCTAGAAACTAGTACTAAGATTATTAATTTTTGTACTATTTAAAATAAGAAAACCAAAAACAACTCACATTTCTAGCCCTTGGAGAATCAAATAATTCAAATAATCAAAAAATTCTACAAAATGAGTCAGCCTTGTATGAAGTGCACATACATGTTGCTGAATGTTGGGTAGAATCTTGTCTATAAAGCATCATTATCTCATGTATCTAAAGTTCAACTTAAAACTGGAGAAGTGTTTGAAAATCCAATGATAGGTTAAATTTAGAGGCCTGTGTGAATTCAAGAGAGCTGAGGTTGAGGAAGTATGACAGACAGAGGGCTGAGCCTGGGGGGGATACAGAGTGGAGTGGGAATCCTGGTAAAATTCTGTAACTTGGTGCTGGGAATGTGTATGGTTGTGCATTTTGTTACTAATCCTAGAACTGTATATATATATTATAAATGCATGAATATGACATGCATATGTATACATAGATGTTTTATAGAATCTTTAGTATTATAAATTTAAAAGTAGATTTTCCTATAATCTGTATTTTATACATTTTTTGCATCCATAATATTATGCAACTACAAAGTTTGTAAATGGGACAGTGAGATGACTCAGCAGGTAAAGGAGCTTCCAGTCAGTCTGATGGCCTGATTTTGATCCAGGGATCCACATAGTAGGAGAGAACTGACTCCCAAAAGCTGTCCACTGCTGTGGGATGTCTTTCTGGATGCTGTGAATATGTGTTGCTATGATTGATAAATAAAGAAACTGCTCTGGCCTACGGTGAGTCAGGTTATAGCCAGGCAGGAAATCCAAGAGAGAGACAGGAAGAAGAAAGGCAGAGGCGAGGGGGATGCCAAATGGCCATCCAAGGAACAGCATGTAATGGGACCCAGGTAAAGCCACAGAATATGTGGTGATACATAGACAAATAGTTATGGGTTGAGTTAAGCTATAAGAGCTAGCTAGCAGGAAGCTTGCCATAGGTCATATAGTTTGTAAATAATATTAAGCCTCTGAGTGATTATTTTATAAGTGGCTGTGGGACCGTGGGGCTGGATGGGACCAGAGAAAACTACTGGCTACAGTCCGCTGAGCTCCACATGCACTCCATAGCATGAGCATGCCCCAATACAGAAACATACACAGAAATAAATGAGTGTGAAAATGTAAGTGAATAAAATAACAAAAAATAAATCTGGAAAAACATGCTGCATCTTTTAAATATTCTCTGTTCACGTGCATGACAAATTTAGAAACAATTTATAAAATTATCCACATAACCTTATTGCTTTCTGTATGCATGTGCTTATTAAATGAAAATTGTTAATCTTCATTATCAACTTGATGGGAATTAGAATCACCATGGAAACATACCTCCTGCTGTATCTATGACAATGTTTTACAGAAAGGCTTGACCAGGCAGAGAAACCCACCCCCAGCGTGGGCAGCAACATTCCATGGGAGCAATATATGAAAAGGGGTTGGGGAAGGAGAAGGTGAGTGGACTAGCGGCATTAACCACTCTGTGATGTCTGACTGTGGATAAAGTACGAGCAGCTGCCCCAAGCTCCTGCTGCCATGGCATGGCCAGCTTGAACTGAAGGGCAGAATAAATGCCCACTTGCTTTCGTCAGGTATGTTATCACACAAATAAGAAGCTAACTTGTGCATCATGGATGTTCATTCACCTCAAATTAAACCTGTGCTGTGGTGGTATTGTGTTCCCCAAAGTATTGTGCGCCCTAATAAACTTATCTGGGGTCAGAGAACAGAACAGCCACTAGATACAGAGGCTAGAAAATGGTGGCACTCACGCCTTTAATCCTAGCATTCCAGAGGCAGAAATCCGTCTGGATCTCTGTGAGTTCAAGGCCACATTGGAAACTGCCAGGCATGGTGACACACACCTTTAATCCCAAAAAGTGAGCCCTTAATCCCAGGGAGTGATGGCAGAAAGCAGAAAGGTATGTAAGGCCTGAAGACCAGAAACTAGAAGCTTTTAGCTGGTTAAGCTTTTAGACTTTGAGCAGCACAGTTCAGCTGAGATCCATTTGGATGAGGACACAGAGGCTTCCAGTCTGAGGAAACAAGATCAGCTGAGGAATTGGCAAGGTGAGGTGGCTGTGGCTTGTTCTGCTTCTCTGATCTTCCAGCATTTACCACAATAAGTGGCCTTAGGTTTGATTTTATTAATAAGAACCTCTAAGATTCTTGCTACACTGTGCTTCCTAATTCACACCTTACTAATGTTCCCCTACCAGACACTTTTCTTGCTCTTCGTTAGCCGGCTGTACTCCTGTTCAGGTGAAGTTTGCAAGCATTCCTGTTCAGAAAACACTGCCCGAAGTCCTTGCGTTAGCCTGGTGTTTCCTAGTCTTTTGTTTCTTTTCAGCTATGGTAAGAACTTTCAAGTGTCAACAGAACATTTTCAATAAACTTGGGAGAAAAAAAAATAAACCAGATGCTTCAATATACTGACACTGCAACTCACTCTTCCAAGTATCAGCTGTGTAAGACAAGTGTAATAAAACTTTGAGTGAAGCTAACGACGCCCACATTGTCTAACACTAGTGAATATTTAAAATCAGCGTAAAAGGCCCCATTGCGGAACTGATAACTCAACGCCGAGAGAAATAATCATGGAGAATTGTCAGAAGTGTAATTATTTGCTAATATAATAATCAGTATGCGTTTAGTGAGAGGCAACTACGGAATACCTGAGGTTTGTAATATCACCAAGAAAACAGCCTATGTAAGTATAAAACAACTGCTCTGGCAGAGGCATGTGGATCTCTGAGAGTTCAAGGCCAGCAGGATCTACACAGCAAGTTCCAGACTGACCTACATAGAGAAGCAAACAGCAGAATCAAAACTGCTTCTCTAGTCCAGCGAAACTTTATAAATACGATAATTAGACATGAGATCTCAGTTGAATATAATAATTCAATTAACTAAACAGTGTAGATTGAACTGTAAGAATATTACCACCACCACCCCTAGTAAGAGAGATACTGATCTTTGCAGTCAGAATTTCTGAGTAATTAGAATTTTTCACTCTTACATGGATTTTGGTACTTGATAACTAGCCTGGATGCCCTCCATTAGCATCTCTCAGTTTTGTAATCTCAGGCTTTCAGAGACTGAGATAGGAGGATCAAGAGTGAGGACCAGCCTGGGTCTCCAAAGAGGCCATATCTCAAAGCAAAAGAAACAAGAACTCTCTCCAGCTAGGCTTTGTCTTTTAAAAGTGTTCCAACAGACCAAATAAAGGATGAATGCGTCAGGGCAGACAACAGAGAAAATTTGCAAACTCTCCATGGGCAGCTCTGATGGATTCAGGCACCACATTCTCTAGAGCGATTTGTTGTCTTGTCCCTCCTTACTGAAAAAGGAAGGAAAAAGACACTAGATATCAGCCAATAAGGAAGTAGATTTCTTTACAGTTTGTTTTGTTCAAGAGGGAAAGGAAGTATGGGATGCAATAAAACTCTTAATAAAGTCATGACCTTGTCTGGAGGAGGAACTATGCAGTATTACAGGATCCAATGACATCTGCAGTTAATTTAAAAGATGCTGTAATGAGAAAGTGTGTGTGTGTGTGTGTGTGTGTGTGTGTGTGTGTGTGTGTGTGTGTACATGTGTGTGTGTGAATGCATGTGGAGGGCAGAAGTCATCACCATGTCCAGCTTTTATGTGGGGCCAAGGAATCCAGACGCAGGTTCTCAACGTTTGTGTGGCAGACCCTTTGCAGACACATTTTTGGCTGAACCATCTCCCTAGTCCTGGAGAAGGTTTTCTTCTGTAAGAATGGCCCATGGTGGCACAAAGCGAGTCTCAGCATGTTGCAATAGTCTGTCTTTTTATGTCCTTTTCCATAACCAAATCAAGATCTACTGAAATCCACCCTCTATGTGTAAGCTATCAGGACAATGGAATTCACAATAAATCAGCAATTCATATTTGGTCAGGAGTTATATGCTATGTACATGTACTTAAAACCGAACTACTAAAAATGAATTATGAGTTCCAATTCCACTGTCTCGTTCAGCACCTCAATTAGGCCATATTTAACATACTTTCTGTCTGCATCAGCAAATCAAACTCTTGAAGTGAAAAATTAATAGAATTGTGATTATCATCATGTCACTTAATAGTCTCAAAAATCAAAATATCTCATTTACCTAACAAGGAGAAATACCATTGAGTTATCAAAAGAGATGAATTTAGTCTGGTACAAGTGATCTGACAGGAGGAAATGGGAAAAAATGTGGATTTTCTAATTAGGGAGGGGCGAGGGATGTAAATGCAGAAGAATGAGAGGGGAGGGTAAAATAATAGTAAGAATGTCTGGAAATGTCATAAAGAATCATAATATTAATGAGCACCAGGCCACCAGGCAAGTCCTGTCCCCAATGCCACACCTCACAGTGTACGCAAGGATTGACGGTCCAGGGACAGGTCCCAGTGAATTACCTATCTCTGTGTGTCTCTCTGTCTCTGTCTCTGTCTCTGTCTCTCTCTCTGTGTCTCTCTGTCTCTCTGTCTCTCTCTCTCTCTCTCTCTCTCTCTCCAGCATTACATTTCAGGAAATTAAACCATCTCTCTCCCTTACATTTCAGGAAATTAAACCATCTCTCTCCCTCATTGTGGTTTTCACACTGATTAAGCATTCAGCCTCCCACTTTTTCTAAGTTTTATCTTCATTGCACAAGTCAAGTTCCAAGGAAGGACCTGCCACTTTACTGCAGTTCAGACTCCACTTCATGATGAGGGAAAGCAAGGCATGTTTATAAAAACATAAATAATTAAAGGCTTAGGAAAACAATTTAAATGAGAGCTTTAAAAAATACTTGTTAAAATTTCAAAAACTGTTGTGCTAGAGTTGAACCTCCAGTTGGTTCTAGTGGGAAAAAGTATCCTGCATAGACTTGGAAAGGCATCAAGTATGCCTTCTTGAGAGAAACAAGGGAGACTCCAGCTAGTAGCTGTCCCTGTAGGAGCAATGGTTTGTTGTGCATCCCTCACACCTTGGGTACAACGGGGGAACAGAAGATTGAGATGTATAAAACAAACGTAAGCATGGAATTTTTTTAATTTAAAATTTTATTTTCTTGTTATTTGTAAAAGTACATGAATAAATAAATGTCTCTACTTCAAGACATGAGAAATCATGACAAAATAATTGCTAGCCAAGGCACTGTGCCTTACAAAGAAGACATAAAATGTCCAAGAGATATTCACATTACAGTTATTAAAAAGTCAACATCAGAAATGCTGCCCACATAGTATAAAAACACTGGAAAATAAATAACAGCTATTCTATTCTTCTCAATACTTACAAAATTGATGTGTACATGCACAATCCTACCTTGAAAGTGATCTGACTGCATGTCTGTGTCCCCCCAATTGTCCCCAGCCTCTATCATAGGAGAGGCATGATGTAGCTGGCACCTAAGTCACTCCCTCAGACAGTAATGAGTGAAAAGATTTAAAAATCCATCACTTCCAACTACGTAAGTAAAATAACTTTGACTTAGCACATTAAAATGACCTTTTAAAATATCACAGTGAATTGCCAAACACATTGCTATCTTTAAATATCACAACAAACATAACATTATCTGAGAGTTGAAAAATAAATAAATAAATACATATATAAATAAATAATTAAACAGGAAGACACATCAGGAACAATCCAGGCTTCCCGGGTGCTGTTTGTTTTCTTTCTTCTCTTTGATTCTTCTCCTTCAGGTACAGCAGCCCACACTCTGATTCTCCCCAGGTCAGTTAGCCTTGCCTCTGTGATGAGAAAACGCTTGCTGTTAGTAGGTATTCGAAAGACTGGTTGCAGAGCTCTCCTTTTTCACCTTCTTCATCATCCGGACCTTGTCTGATCCTCCCAATGCAGTCACCTCTAACCTCCCCCCCAAGGAATTGCTACCTAAGCCTGTCTGGCAATAAACATTCCGGATGCTTTGAAATTACAGTAGGAGAGTTGGGCTTTCAATTGTACTAGCTTCACACAGTCCAAATGATATGAAGAATAAAACTATAAAGACATGGCTTCCCATGTAGAGTAAACATGACTAACACCTATTATTGTTTCGTTTAACTCAGACAGGATAAGAGGGAGAGTCTACACTTGAACTTCAAAAATGGTCTCACTGCAAAACCTCTGTTCTTCATCAAGAAGCCTCAAAGGAACACCATGACTCAAACCAGGAGTTACACTTTACAGCTCAAAGACATGGAAAGGTCAGGGATAAGTACTGTATCTTAGTAGACAAGAGGCTTGGCAATGCCACTAGTCAATTCTACTTAATTCTTAGGGGTCCACACAACGACCATCCATTAGAATAGGGCTTTTGAGTGTGTAGATGGTAGAAGCAGGTCGTATCTGTCTGACACCAGAGCAAACTGATGATCACGAGGCAAAGTTAACTACAAAAATAATAATCCGGGTATCTGGTCTGTAGTTAACCTTGATGTTCCCCTGATAAATTTTCAGGAATCAGACCCCAATACTCCGACCAAAACTCCAGTCAAGCGGAAGCACAACTCAGGACTCACTTGCTCAGTATCTTTTGGATGATCTTCTGAACCAAGGGGGCTTCAGGGTCCAGGCAAACTTCCTGACCATCCTTGAGAGTGGCTCTGCAGAGAGAAAGGAGGACCCTTATCAGACCTGAGGTTCCGCTGAACGAGCATGGGGTTGTAAGAGGGTCTGGGCGACCTTGGCCGTGGCAGAGGTTGCCCGAGGAGACACTCACATGACTTCTGTCTGGGTGCAGTGGGGTCCTGGGGGCGTCACCTTCAAGCTCTGAATGGTCTTGAAATCGATCCTTTGTATGGTCCTCAGGCACTGACAGCGCAGCTCAGTGGCCAAAACCGCTCCTGTGGGAAAAGACACTGGGTCAGCGGGGCTGTGAGAGGCTGCGCCCACCTGAGGCTCCTCCAGGGATGGCAGCCGCGGGTCCCACCTGTAGCCTGGTGGCTGGCGGCCAGCAGCAGCAGCAGCATCAGAGCCGCACAGAGGAGTGGACGGGTGGCTGGGGCCATGGCGCTGAGAAAGGAGTGTGGTTGGAGTCTGGAGTGCAGGAGCTGGCTGGAGACTCAGTGGTGCGATCTGAGGTTCTGGAGCCCCGAGAGCCGCCCTTTTTATGCACGGTGGCTGGGGCTGGAAAAGCCCGAACCCCGGGCTGGGGAAATTCCCAGAGCTTAGGGTCTCCGCATCAGGAAGAAGGGCAGGGCCCCGCCCCTCAGCTGAGTGGGTTGAGGACACTCGCAAGCGCGTGCTGCCTGCCTCATCCTAATGCCCTTCCCCGAGGGACCCTGGGATGTCCCTCCCCAAACCTTCAAGAGGAAGGAAGTGACCTCTGAGCTGCAGTGACCACCTGATAGAGATAGTGGTCACCCAGTGACTTCTCACAGGGATGATGTCATCAGTCCGTGGAGACATAATAGCTGTGGGGGAACTTTAGTCATTAGGACTGGAGGAATTAAAGTGGGGGGGGGGGCTTCTCTGTTCGTTGCATATTCATCGATATTTCTAGAATAAATGAAGATTCTATCTACATCTGCCTAAGTACACTCTTGAAATATATAGTTATCTCAAGCTACAGAGAAGAGTAGTTTGTTCCTGATGTGTAACAAGCCCGAATAAGTCACATTTGTGTCATATCCTTCCACGGGGGTTGGGGAAAAAGATGTGTCAAAAGCTTAACTCATGCTTAACCGAGGACACAGTGTTGTAATCTCCGTGACACTTCCCCTGTGAAATGCTGGAACTTCCGAGGCTTGAGTGTGCCCATGAGCACCACACTCGGGTGTAAGAGATCTCCATGAATTCAGGAAATTAAAGACCCGGTGGTCTCCTGGAGCAGCTGGAGGAGGCAGTGCTGTGAGGACCCTCAAGTAGACAGTGACGTCTCCAAAGTCAGTGCTGACATAAAAACGGAGTAGAATCTTTCACATGTACATGTAGCAAAAACATGCACCTGTGAAATACCTAAGTGCTAGGTTACAATCTCATTCCTCGTGTGTGTGTGTGTGTGTGTGTGTGTGTGTGTGTGTGTGTGTGTTATTGACACAAATCCCTCTTTTTTCTCCCCCCACGGCTTCTTTTTAAAATTATTTTATTTTTATATTTATTGGTGTTTGACCTGTATGTATGTCTGTGTGAGGGTATCAGAAGCCCTGGAACTGGAGTTACAGACAGGTGTGAACTGCCATGTGAGTGTTGAGGATGGAACCTAGATCCTCCAGAAGAACAGCCAGTGCTCTTAACCAGGAACCATCTCTGCAAACCCCATTTCATTTCTACTTTCTAGGGTTTTCTTGATCCAGGGATTTGATTTCCCTAGCAAGATCATGTTTTGCTTTCACTGACTGTGATAAGCTATTGTAAATGCTCACCTCTGGCCTTCGTCATTCACTAGCTCATTTCCTCACACTGGGTTTTAATTCTTGGTCAGATAACGTGCAGTTTTAAATGGTTTGGGTGTGGGTCTGGGTACAGCTCTCTGAGGGCTGTGCAGATATCTTCCAGAGAGATGTGGAGAGGGCAGCCAGAGGCAGGCTGATGCTCAGAGCTGCCAGGTAGAAAGTGTTGTGCCACTAGTGACAAGGACATGGAATTCCACCTGCTGCTGCTGCTGCTCTAGTTTCTTGTCTCCAAAATGCACATGATGGTGGTAACTACTCCAAAATGTTAAGATGAATAAATGTTAATGTTTGTATGAAACAGCAGTCTATATAAATGCTAAAATTGTAAATAAATAAAAAAATGCCTTTGCCTCCATATTGCTAAAAACAAGACTCACCCAGGAATAAAATCCTTATACACAAAGAAAAAAAGAATTCTTTAAAAACAAAAACTTTTTTTTGTTATTGTTTTCTTCTTAGGAAATCATTTAGGGCAGGGAGTGATGATACATACTTTTAATCCCAGCACTTAGGAGACAGAGGCAGGCAGGGCTATGTGAGCCCCAGAACACCCAGATCTGTATAATGAGACTCTGTCTCAAGAAAAAAGAATTTAGGGTGAGTCTCTTATCTAACTTAACTAGTTTTAGTAATTAAAGCTACAAACTGTAAATAAAAGTCATCTCAATTATTAGGAAACATTATAAATAATTAGATGTTTCCTGAGATAAGTGATTTATAAGATCCAGAAGTTGTTTTAATGTTTATATGTCATGGCTTAACTCCAACTCTCCTATTGTTTAAAACTGATGGATTGGTGTAGAATCTCTGAGGTATTTGTTTTTGTTGTTGTTGTTTACTCACAGTAAGATGTGTGGTGTATTTAATTTAACAAAATATATATGTTTTCTCTCCCCTCCTCTCAATATATCTCCTCTTCAAAATTAAAGCCAGTGGAAATTGGAGTTTTCTAGAAGACATTTTAGTCCTAGGAATTTTATTTGGTTTTTATTTTCTTAGATAAAGCTCACAGACTCTGTCGACCTAATTTGAGCACTTTTTCAGGTTTTAATAACTGAAATATTTGTCTTCAGTATTAGCAGGATGCTATTCAGTCTGTTCGTCTCCTTACGGTGATGTTAGAAAACAGAAAATATCTGCTGTAAGGATTCCAGATGTAATCTGATACGTTGCATAAGCAAACACTCAGAGAGAATAAAGCACAAGGCTCCTACTGTAGTTGTCAAAGCGTAAAAATGTTTCAAGAAGCAATCGCTAAATATATGCCTGCAGCTGTGTAGTAAAACAACAGTTGCTTACAAAATACGATACTAACGGTTTTCCTTTTTACACGATGTCAGTTTTCATAGTCAATCCCTAGCCTTTGGCTTGCTGGTTTTTTTTTTTTTTAAACTTTAAAGAAAAATGGCATTCTACCAAAATAGTGCAATTCTTTTTGAAGTGTTAAGCATCATCTCCAGCCAGGTACACTTTGTATGAGTAGAGTGACAGATTCTATGCCCAGACTTTAAAGTCACACTAGCACCAATTTGAAGGGAATGGAGTCATCACTACACATTAGTTTATTATCCTTTCACTATTTACCACACTTACTATGTCTTTCCATTTTAATGAGGACCACATGATAGAGCTTTTAAATCCGGAGCTGTGTTCATCCTGAGCATGGATGCAGCTGCAGGAATGGCCTAGTGGGCAGAGCTGCTCTTCCTGCTTACCACCAGGAATCAAGATGTCCCAACGGCCAGCCCTCTTTTACTGTGATGAGTGCTTCCAGTATAATGAGAGAATCTGGCTGAGGACAGAATGACAATATCCTTATGCTGCATTAAATCCCTGGACACAGGGATGGAGAGATGGCTCAGGAGTTAAGAGCCCTTGCTGCTTTTGCAGAGGAGCCAGGTTTGGTACCCAGTACCCACATGGCAGCTGATTCTGTAACACTAGTTCTAGGGAGTTCAGTGCCCTAGAACTGGCCTCTGTGGGTACCAAGCATGTATGTGATACCCATATACACATTTAGGCAAACACTCATACGTGTAAAATAAAAAGGAATAACTAAGACATCCCTAGACCTCTCAATTTATTCAATCCAAAGTATTCAATGAGTACATCTGTGATGTATTTGTTCTTTATGCCTGACTTAAGCTTCTCCTGTTTAACTGTGATGACAGAGCCCCAACTTTCTTTTGGAAACCAGGACTCTGTCTTGCAGTCCTTGCTATCTCTCTTTCTTCCCAGTATTGGTTCAAGACAAGTGACCCTATCCCACAGCTCTGGGAGTAAGCTGACAGCCCCATAAAGTATTGCCAGTTCTTTGTGTCCGAGTCTACACATCCTAGATGCCTTGGTAAGTTCACCAGCGGGCAAATGACATAATCTTGTCCATGTCCAGAAAAATTCCCTCAAGTCCTTCTTGTCAGGAAATGATAAAAACCAAAACAAAACAGGTCTTTACTTCCTGCTGAGTTGCAGCTGGCAGAACAGAAGCTTGGAACTCTGCCAGTACCTGGGAGAGGCTGCCCGAAGCTGAGCCAGTAGGGAGAAAAGCCATCTTGCTTGAGTGAAAACAGTCACCAGGTGTAATCTTTGATCTTGGAGACTCAGTCCTCCGCCCACTCACCTGTCTTTTGGTATCATGGGAAGATGAAATGGTTCTCATTTTCATTCAGTCTATTTCACGTGGAGTTAATATGTTACTGATTCTACTTACTGATAGATTTTCTATCAAGAGGGACATTTCAAGTTGATTTTAAACTTCCTTCTTTCTCCTTTTGCCTCAGCATTTTCAATACCATTTCCCCCAATTTATAATGTGGGAATGAAGTTAATTGCCTTAGGCACCAAGAGAGTTGAGAGATCCTACAACTCTTGAACTCTTATTGTAGCAAGGGAGATACAAAAGTAAGGCGGAAGATATCCTGATAAGCTGCGTGAGATGCACTCAAGGTTTTTGGAGAAAAGCAGTAGCTAACACAGCTCTCTCCATGGCTTTGTGAACACTGTCAGGCATGCTCTCATGGAGGACATGCTCACTTCTGACAATTTTTTTTTTAAACAGGGAATGGAGATAACTCTGAGAGAAGGGAAACCTCCTTGAGGGAGAGGATAGAGCAAACAAAGGCTTGTTTGGAAGACATATACAAGTAGTAGAGGCAGTAAATGATGATCACAATATGATTTGTTGTTTGTTTTTGCTCTTTTGGGGGGCCGGCCACCTACCTCCCAAATAAATCACACACGGAGGCTTATTCTTACTGATAAATGTCCAGCCTTAGCTTGGCTTATTTCTAGCCAGCTTTCCTTAACTTTGAATTATCCCTTCCCTCTTTTGCCTCTGGACGTTTACCTTTTCTTACTTCTGTAATCTTACTTTAATTCTTACTCTGTAGCTGGCTATGTAGCTGGGTGGCTGGCCCCTGATGTCCTCCTCCTTCTCTCTCTCCTAGATCTCTCCTCTCCCAGATTTCTCCTTCTACTAATTCTTTCTGCCTGCCAGCACCGTCCATTCTTTCTCCTGCCTTGCTATTGGCTGTTCAGCTCTTTATTAGACCATCAAGTGTTCTAGACAGGCACAGTAACACAGCTTCACAGAGTTAAACAAATGCAACATAAACAAAAGTAGCACACCTTAAAATAATATTACCCAACAATGGTCCCCTCTCCTGGGTCCTTTAGGAATTGAGACTGAAGAGATCAAGATCCTGTATGAACGGTGTTTCAGATTCATCGTGATTTTTGACCAGGACTCAGCACATCAATACGCTATGGCTTTCGGTCTTATTGCACCCAGAGACTTTCCCCAAAGTGCCTTTTCCTGTCACACAGCTGTACTTCTTGAGGCATGCTTGTTTGTAATATCTGCCAGCTTTTCTCTTTATGTATATTGAGTTAAGTCCACCTTTTTAATAAAACTCAATGGTAGGTCTCCTTGTAAGGTAAATGAGATACTTTGATTTTCAAGACTGTTAAATGATACTCACAATGCTACTAATTGTTCAGTTAAAGAATTTGATTTATTCATTTGGGGAATAGTATGCTAAATGCAGAATAACCAATAACAAAATAACCAAAGAGCAGAACTGGAACCCATAATTCATTCCTAGCAATTCAATTTTAGTTGCTTAGCCTATAGCTCCTGGCTAAATACAAATTGCGATTTATTCTGAATTCCATTGTCCTGATAGCTTACACATAGAGGGTGGATTTCAATAGATCTTGACACAGTTATAGAAAAGGACATAAAAAGAAAGACTATTGCAACATGATGAGACTTGCTTTGTACCAACATGGATTATTCTTAGAAAAAAAAAAAAAACTTTCTCCAGGAATAGGGAGATGGTTTAGTCAGCAAAAAATCTGCCACACAAGCATGAGAACCTGAGTCTAGATTCCCTATCCCCACATAAAAGCTGGACATGTTGTTGACTTCTGCCCTCCATATGCATTCACACACACAGACATATATTCACACAAAGCAAACATACACAGGCAGACACATGCATACACACACAGGCACACACACACACACACACACACACACACACACACACACACATTTTCTCATTAAAGCATTCTTTAAATTAACTGTAAATGTTATATAGGACCCTATAAAATTGCATAGTTCTTCCTCCAGAAATGGTCATGACTTTATTAAGAGTTTCATTGCATCCCATACTTCCTTTCCCTCCAAATAAAACAAACTGGGGGAGGGGGAATCTACTTCCTTATTGGCTGATGTCTAGTATATTTTCCTTCCTTTTCAATAAGGAGGGACAAGACAACAAATCGTTCTAGAGAATGTGGTGCCTGAATCCATCAGAGCTGCCCACAGAGAGTTTGCAAATTTTCTCTGTTGTCTGCCCTGACACTGTTCATCCTTTATTTGGTATGCCGGGACACTTATAAAAGACAAAGCCTTGCTAGAGAGAGTTCCTGTTTCCTTTTTTCAAGACATGGTTGGCTTGAAGACCCAGGCTTCAACTCTTGATCTTCCTATTAGCTTGTATTTGGGGAGAGGGGAGTGGTGACCCTTAGAATCTTGACAATTTGTTTGGATGTTACTTCTACTGGGAAGCTGCTATTTGCATCTAAAGCTATTTCCATGGCCAATGTGCTTATGTCATGTTGTGAGATTTATCCACTGTCTACCCTGAGGAGAGTGGGAAGGCTGGAGATTTTTTAGGTTCAAATTACATACCAAAATAAAATGATGATGAATATTACAATCAAAAGACACTTCTTAGATGCTTATAACATATCAGGGATAGTGACATATTTTTAAAAGGTAAATAAAGTAAATCAGAAAAACAAGAATTCTTTCATGTGTAAGACACTTCCATCCACTCATATAGCTAGTCTTTTTTATTATTGATGTAAGAATATTTTTATTCTTTCAATAATCTGTAAATATTTGAATTCATTTTAATTAATACTAAATAATAATTAATTAATACTAATCTAATATATTAAATCTGGGAGTATTCCAAGATTCTTTTACAAATGGCTTTTTTTGAAATTTTGGTTTTTTGAGATAGGGTTTCTCTGTGAAGACCTGACTGTCCTGGAACTTGCTCTATAGACCAGGCTGGCCTCGAACTTACAGAGATCTGACTGACTCTGCCTCCAGAGTGCTGGGATTAAAGGTGTGCACCCCCATTGCCCTACACAAACAACTCTTAATACAAAACTTTGTGTTTCTATTTGCTTAAAAAATTGTAAAGCCCTTTGTGGAAATAATGTCATGTAATTAAATTGCATTATATTCATGTAATACAACCTAAGAAATATGGGAACTCCAAAATTTACAAAACGATGTCTGAAATAAACATAAGAAATGAGGAAATATCTCCACGGTAGTATTTTTATCATATGAAATGCTTATGCTGCATATGGAAAAGCAAGATGACTCTGGCATTGTGAAAGCAAATTTAGGAAGCTGAGGGGTAAGTTACTAACCACAGACATGCACAGTGTATGGTCATATCTATTTCAACAAGAAAAACAAGGTCATCTTCAAAAGTGATGCTTAGGGTGTGTTCTCTATAGCATTTCAACATTTTCCATGTGTGATATATTCTTCAAGGCCAGTATGTAGCCTCCTGTAGGGGAAGTTTTCTTTGCACTGTAAAAGACAAACAAACAAAAAAACCCTGTGATTTATATAGTTGCAGAAGAGCTATCTATAGATGTCAGTCAAGCCAATTCAGTTATATTTTTGAACTCTTCCATACTATTAACATATTTCATGGTCTTCCCTCTTAAGCATTGAGAGAGTCAGTTAGAATTTTATCTATGGGAAGCCAACATGGCAGCAATTCCTGTAATCCCAGAACTTGAGGGGCTGAGGCAGGTGAAATATATAGTTAAGGCCAGCATGAATCATGTAGTGACACCATATCTCTAATACATGTTTTGTTTTTTAAGACAAGATTTCATGTAGCCTGTGATGGCTTCTATATCACCATGTAGCCGAGATAAGTCTTGAACTACAGATCCTCAAAACACAGGGATTATAGGTGTATGCCACCATTACACCAGGCACAAAGAATCTTTAACTATGACTTCTGATTTGTTTATTACTGTTTGTTAGTCTCTCCAAATTGTTTTATGTATTTTAGTGTTATTTGTAAAATTTTAAAATTACTTTGTTTCTTCTACAATGGCCCCCCTTATATTTTGAATCAGACTTAATTCTCTCATAAGTACTTGTTTTTATACATGCATTCATTAATAGATCAGCTGTTCACAAATGTATCAACAATACCTTAGTGTAGCTTGGATTCCAAGGGCTCTCTAGAGGGGAGGGGATGAGAAGGTGTGGCATCAACAGACACTGGGTAACAAACTCATTTATTCAGTAACAGGGAAGGACTTATATACCCACCCTCCTCCCAGCACCCAGTCTGTGTGGTCATCCCTCATTGACTTTTCGTGATCAGGAATTCTGACAGTGACCAGGACCTCTGACAGTGACCAGGAACTCTGACAGCTCCTGTTGCTAGGCCCTCAGGCAGACTCCAGGCTGGCTCTTAAGGACTACATTATGTGTATGCTTTGGCAACTGGTCTGAGCCAATTTCCATGACCCTATGGGCCTGTCCTCCTACATATTAGTAACTGTATTATTAGTAATTGATGATGTAACTAGTAATTGATGTATATGGGGTTCCTTTCAGATAGTTTTTATGTGATGGGACACATCTTTTAATTATTTTAATTTCAAGCTAGGGTCAAATATTTAAGATATATCTTTAAGCAGCATATATCACCTTACTTACACAGCCAAATAATCTTTGACTTTTAATTACAGTATCAATTTCATTTAAGTTTGTTGTAATTGTATTATTGTTACATTAAAGTCTATTACACAATTGTTTTATTTATTGTACAGTCTCCAAAATCAAGCTGAGATTTTGAAATTTAAGTGTAGAATCATTTTAGACTTAGAAAAAATTTATGTGGGGGAAAAGTTCCCTTGTCTGAAATTCTGTTTTGTGTCCCCTACTATCAACATGCTACATAGTTATAGTGTACTTATCAAACACAAGAGACTGATCCCAGTGCAGTGTTGTTCACTCAACTCAGGTCTTTATTCAAATTTCACCAGTATTCCATCCATGTCTTTTTTTTTCTTTTTATTCCAGACTCCAATCCATCACACACATTGTATTTGGCTCTCATCTCTTTGTTGGTCTCCTCTGGTCTGTATAAGTTTTTGATAGCACCTTGTTTTCCCTCACCTGGACAATTTTGAAGAGTGCTTGCTGGGTATTTTGAGGAATGTCCCTCCGATTTGAACTTGTATACTGTTCCCTTGCATACAGAGAGATTCTGAGTTATGTGGAAGAGTGCAAATGTGAATGATGTGCCCTTCCCTTTCCTGTCCCTTCCTATCAGGGGCTGGACCACAGCTATTCCTAAGTCTTGACTAGTGATAATAGTGTTGACCATGTGGTAGGGTTTGGGGCTTATAAACTTTCTCCACTACACTGCTCTTCTTATGTCTACCGTGGAAGTAAATCATCAGCCCCAACTCAGAGTCCCATGGGTTGGGAAATTAAGCCTGACCTTTGGGAATTTTTTCTGTCAGACTCTCCAGACACTTATATTATTTCTTTAGGTTTTTGCATGCCCAATTGAGCCCATTTCTTTTATTCTATTTTATCTTCCTTTCATATTTTTTAAGTTCTAAATTTTGCATTTTTTCAGGATTGCCTAGATATCCTAATATATGTTCTTGCCTCATTATAATTTCCCTTAATACTTTAACCATTGATAAAGCATGGTATATTCTGAAACCATACATCTCACTAGCTGTCATTCTGCTTTCTTAAACCATGTATTTTACCTCACAGTATGTACTTATCTGTATAAACCATTACTATTGTTTGCATTTTTTCATAGCACAGAGCTTTAAAGTCCTTAGAAAGATCCACTTTTCACTTCTAGCTACCAACTTCATTAAAAGGGGGAGATAATTGCACATTCGGAATATCCGTTTGCCAAAAGGATTGAAGAAGAGCCATTGTTAAAACGTTTATAAGAATTCAGGAATTTGTCAAGAATTTCTGCAGAGTCAGGTGTGTCTGCTCTGTGTACCTGTAATCCCAACAGGGATTACAGGAAGTCTGCAACAGGAAGATTAGGAGTTCAAAGCCAGCCTGGGTAGCATACCATGACCCCTCTCTCAAAAATAAAGTACAGAAAAATGTTTAAAATAAATAAAGGACCTACTTTTGAATAGAAAACTGGCCAGTGTAGAAATTATCAATGTTTTATATAAAACTTGAATCATCAAGGAGGTTGGGGGAGGGTGGAATGTGTTTTTCAGAAGTACCAATTCTTCCTTCTCAAGTAGGCAAAAGTCATGAGAAATGCCAGCCAGCACAGGTACAGGATTAAATATAAACCAAGGATGTCAAGAAGAATAAAACAAAAAGCACCCAGGTTATTTTTTTTTTGTTGTTAAAACTTTTATTTTTATTTCCTTTGTAACAGTCCTTTGAACTTCTCTGTCACAAGACAAAGAGTAACATTAGTTAAAGAATATAACAGGGCATTATGCCCTACAAACTAGACATAAAATGTCTAAGGGAAGCTTCAACACATCAGTGTTGACCATTAACATGAAAGATGACTTTCAATAAATAACCGACATTCTTTTTAAAACATACAAACATAGATTCCCACACATTCTCTTTCCTAATACAAAACATGATCATATGCTCTCATCTCTCTACCTTTTTTTCCCACCCCATACCCCATAAAATGTCCAA
>CABHPP010119046.1:1484-20727 GCA_902168425.1 Peromyscus attwateri | reverse complement strand
AATAATAATAATAATAATAATAATAATAATCACTACAAACTGCATATCAAAGCACATTTCAAATTCACACAAAAACAGTAAAAGCCATTGGAGCAAAATGGAATAAAACATTAGGATGGATTTATCCCTATGTGCATTTAGCAATGCTACATTTGATGGACTATACAAATCAAGTAAAACTGTACATAAACAGAATCAAAATAAAATATGGCTCTTGGGCGGTTAACAATTACACAGCAATAAAAGAGGACTCAAAGAAATATTTCTGATAGACAAGGTGGCTTGGGTTTGTACATCCGATAATACAAAATTTGCTGAAATAACACAAGCTACAAAGCAAAAATCTCATCTTGACCTTTTCTTGCTTTTTTACTTTATAAAGTTATGTGTAAGCAAACCTGCCAAGAAATTCTACCCCCAAACCCTTCCCGCCCCTTACCCAGGCCTCTGTTGTGTCCACTGCAGATCTGCTTAATGACTAGCCTGAAGCCTGTCTCCCTGAGGAACTATAGCACCTCCCCATTGGGAAGAGAATTCATCCAAAACAAAATGCGCCAACTCTTTTGTGAGTCAACAAAGGAGGGTGTGGTGGGAGAATCGCCATCACCATCAGTGTCGGTGTCTAGCCTGGGATAGAACTCTTTCTAGCTGTGTGGCATTAAGGAAACTATTAATTCCTCCTGAGTCTTAGTTTTCTCATCTACAAAATGGGGACAATAATGCCAGTTTCACAGTGATGAGAAATTGGGGCTGAAAGATGAGTGTCCTTCGACCTTCAGAAATGGACCCTGTCTTAGTTAGGGTGACTATGGCTGGGAATATACGGTTGCGGTATATTCCTTTACACTGTGTGAAGACGTGTCGCTGTGATTGGTTAACTAAAGAGCTGAATGGCCCTTAGCTAGGCAGGAAGAGGTTAGGCGGGACACTGGAGACAGAGAGTTCTGGGAAGAAGAAGGGAGGAGTTGCCAGCCAGGCTCGGAGGAAGCAGGGTGGGCAAAGTGGAGATGTAATGAGCACATGGAAGAAAGTAGATTTAAAAATATGGGTTAATTTCAGTTATAAGAGCTAGTTAGAAACAAGCCTAAGCTAAGGCCAAGCTTTTCATAATTAATAAGTCTCTGTGTCATTTTTTGTGAGCTGGTGGGTCCCAACGAAAAAGTTCATCTACACACCACAACCAAAGGAACTTGGGGAGGAAAGGGTTTATTTTGCTTACACCTTCATATCACTGTTCATCAACAAAGGAAGTCAGGACAGGAACTCAAGCAGGGCAGGAACGTGGAGGCAGGAGCTGATGCGGAGGCCATGGAGGGGTGCTGCTTACTGACTTGCTCCCTATGTCTTACTCGGCCTGCCTCCTTATAGAACCCAAAACAGCAAGCCCAGGGTTGGCACACTACTATTGGCTGGGCCCTCCCATATCAATTACTAACCAAGAAAATGCTCTACAGGCTTGCCTACAGCCCGTCTTATGGAGGCATTTTCTCAAATGAGGCTCCCTCCTCTCTGATGACTTTACCTTGTGTCAAGTTGACAGAATTTTAACCAGCCCAAGCACGGGCCTCCGCAGGACATCGCGAAACTGTTCCAACTGGGCGTCTCATGCCATCCTGCTGCTGAAACAAAATTCTTTAGGCTGGGTAATTATAAAGAATTAAAATGTTCAAGGGGAGAGGGAGGACTCATGAGGCCTCACCACTCCCTGAACTGCAGGTAGTTAATGGTTGCTGCCCGGAGGGAGGGGTATTTTCAGTGGCTGTTGGGAAGGTGCCTGTAAGCAGCCCTAATTAAGCTCATTGAGTCTCACACACTCAACAGAGGACATGGCAGTGTCTGAGGGGCTGGCTGGGAAGACAGAGACCACAGGAATGGAAGGGAGACCGGCGAAAGCAATGGGAGTGGACATGCTCCAAATACGTTATATACATGTATGAAACCCACTATTGCGTATAATTAACATATGCTAATAAAATATACTTTTAAAAGAAGAGAAATGTGTTGTTCCAGAGAGACCGGAAGGTTCAAGATCAAGGTGGCAGCAGATTTGGTTATCTGAGATGGGCTGGCTCTCTGCTTCAAAGATGGCATGGCATGGTTATGATCCGGTGTGACGGATGGGCAGAAAGAACTAACACTGCGTTCTTACTAGGTAGGAGGGATGCAGGCGAATCACAGGCAGCCCTGTTCCCCAACCTTTGACAAGAGCACCAAGTCCTGTTCACAAGATGAAGAACACATGACTTAATCATTTCCAGTAAGGCCTAATAGCAGTAGCCTCTGGATAGAAGGGACACCTACATTCAAACCACAGAACAGCGTTACCAAAACCTGGCTGACGCACCTGGGAGCCTTGCTAGGGTTGCAGATGTCAGGCTCTGCTCTGGCCAGATAAAGCTGATGCAGAATTTCCAGACACGGGAGCCCAGAAATCCGTGCTGGCACACACGCAGCAGGCAGAGGGACAACTACCAAGGCCACTAAAACTATACTGCTCGGGGCCACCTGAAACCAGCCGATTCTCACATGTGCTGAGTGAGGTCCGAGAACCTTGCTGCGATGTATGCACCTATGCATTTAAATCAACCTAACACACTGGGCAACAGGCTTGCAGATTTTTATGAAGTGTTCTTTCCAGACCAAAGGTTTGAAAAGATGCTATTTTTGTCTCTGATCTTACAGCATTTCCTGGAAGGTAGATATTTTTATCGTTATCCAGAGCCCTGAGGCTTAGAGAAAATGCTGTCTGCCTAAATCAGTGTTTCTCAAGCTGTGGGCCATGACTCCTTGGTGTCTAATGACCTTTTCACAGAGGTCTCATATCAGATATCCTGCATATAAGATGTTTACATTATGATTCATAACACTAGCAGAATTATAGTTATCAAGTAGCAATGGAAATCATCTTATGGTTGGGGGTCACCACAACATGAAGAACTGTACTAAAAGGCCGCAGCACTAGGAAGGTTGAGAACCACCGGCCTAAAGGATCACAGACTACCACGCTGAAGACACCAGGGCCCGGGTGTGTCGCCCTCCTGCTCTGGTCTCATAAAGCCCATGTTTCTCCAAAAGTCAAGCGCATCTCCATAGGGAATGGGACAGGATGCTGTGTAGTATAGAAAGTAATTTAAAAGTTTATTACATTTTACTTATTTGGGAGGGATGAGCAGGCACACGTCATGGCGCACACACCTGGAAGTCAGAGGACAACTTATGGGAGTCGGCTCGATCTGGTGGTCCCGGGAACCGAACTCAGGTTGTAAGGTTTGGCTGCAGGCCGCTTTATCACTGAATCAGCTCGCCATTCCAGGAAATGATTTTAGAAGGCAGGGTGTACAGTATTAAACAAAGCATCGATTAATTGTGAGAAACAACACAGAAATCGCCAACACATAGTTCTACATGGCTTTATAACACACATAAAACAATTCGAAGGGGGAGGGGGTCTCATGTAGCCCGGTTACTAGTGTACCAGGCTCTAATCTAACTACTTGATGGACATAAAATAACTACATGATTATTTGGGTTTGGCAGACGAGAAAACCAAGAGAGCGAGGTCACAGAGATAGTAAGATGTGGCCCTGGTATTACGAGTCACAGATCAGCTATAATGAAACACGGGCTTTCTGGGGGTTTGCTTTTTCTTTCACTTAACTTTTCTGGTGCAGTGAGTCAAACCCAGGAACTTGCACACGTTCTAGCGCTGAGCTAGATTCCGAGCCCCACAAAGGTCCCGAACAGCACTTTGTGGAGCCCGAAGCAAAGGAAAACAGTACTATATACACACTCCTCCCAACAGCTTCCTTTATTTTGAACACAGTGGGCAACATTAAGAAAAGCTTTCTCAAAAGAATGAATATGTATAAAGCCTCCACAACAACCAGTTCACACAACTGTAATAGCTCTAACACAGCCAGCAGAGAGAGGTGGAATCTGGGGACCAGAACTCGGGGCCTCATGTTTCCATCACACAAAAACACAGGACGGCAAAGCAAGATCAAACAATTCTGACTTTATTTAAAATCTTGGCATTTCCAAAGTCCACGGCTAGGGAGGCCACAAGCCCTGGGATAGGACCTTCTATTGTTAATTGACTATGGTCTTGTTGTCAAAATGCTTTCCAAATATTTGCCTTTTACCCGTAGACCTGGGCTGTTCTCGACTGTGGTCGGAGAAGCTCCCTTCTGCAGGAGGCATCCATCAGTGTTGAAATGCGTGACTGGTCCAAGTGTTTAGAATAAGAAACTGAGCGTTCAGTCCTAAATGGGACAACTTTCTCAGCACACCCGCTTGTTGTAGAATATTGTTTTAAGATGGGTTACATTTGTTTATGCTCTGGGACATTTGTTGAATGATGCAAAGATGTGCTGCATTCTTTTATGTTGCCTTTGTTTAACTCTGTGAAGCTGTTACTGTGCCTGTCTAAAACACCTGATGGTCTAATAAAGAGCTGAATGGCCAATAGTGAGGCAGGAGAAAGAATAGGCGGGGCTGGCAGAAAAGAGAATAAATAGGAGAAATCTGGGAAGAGAGCATCAGGGCCAGTCACACAGCCACACAGAAGTAAAGAAAGTTACATAGAACAGAAATGATAAAAAGCCCAGAGGCAAAAGGTAGATGGGATGTTTTAAGTTAAGGAAAACTGGCTAGAATCAAGCCAAGCTAAGGCCGGGCATTCATAAGTAAGGATAAGTCTCCATGTGATTTATTTGGGAGCTAGGTGGTGGGTCCCCAAAAGTAAAGAGCCAAAAGAGTGGAAAAAAAAAAAACTACACCCACTACTACCACCACCATTGAAAAGGCTCCAGAAATGTTGTGGAAGACACACAGGAAGACCGTAAGAACCACAGAGTGGAGAGGGATTCCGGGAAAGGCAAGCTTCAGGACTTTACGGGAATGTACCACCCATGAACTCACAGCTTTAGTTACCTGCAGAAGACCAAGCCAAACTTCCAGTATAGACAGGGGGAGGGGCGTGCAGGCTGTGCTGGGGGAGTTGGGGACAGTAGGAGGGAAAAGTAGGGGTGGATATGATCATAGTTCATTGTATACCTGTATGAAAATTTTAAGAACAAGTAAAAATTTAGCTATGGTGTTTGTTCATCGTGATTTGTTAAAAAAACAAAAAACAAAAAAAAAAACCATTTTTTTTAAATGCAGCATTAAATTAGCATTTATTTAGATTATAAAAGTTTTGGGCATCCTGGCGGTTTTTGCTGCCAGAGGCGAGTGGCTCACCTGACTTGGAGCCTGAATCATGCAAATGTGACTGCTACCGTTTCCAAAGGCAGATACCTACAGCAGGTGTGGCCAGGGCCTCTTCTTGGGGTGTGTCCTTTGGATCTGGTACACTAGCTTGGGAAACCTCAGGTGTGAACTTTGAGGAACCAGGTTTCCCTGTTTTACGTTTTTTGTTTCCAGTGTGTATCATCTCTGGGAATCGTGCTCTGGGTAGAGGGAAGAAGTCATCCTCCGGCCAAATTCTGTTGCATGGGAGATGCCAGCGGTTGGAAGGGGTAAAAGAACAACATCTGGTTTCGACGGTGCTTTTTTTTTTTTTTCTCCTCAAAATAAAGTTCTTTCTAGAAAATCTGCCACCTTTAATTTTTTTAAGGAGGTTGTCCCTTTGTCAACATTGGCCTCTGGGGGGAAGATATTATGGAAACAATGAATATCTTATTAAAGGTTTTCTCCTCTTCTTTTTTGAAGTGGGGTGGGTCTCATGTAGCCCAGGCTGGCCTCAAAATTCCTATGTACCCAAGGATGACCCTGAACTCTTGCTCATCCTGCATCTAACTCCCAAGTACTTGGAGAGTATTTCCTTCTTGGTTAAAAAGATTCTGGGACCAGGTGGCACACACCTGTAAAAGCAATACTTGGGAGATGGAGGACAAGGGATGAGAATTCAGACCACTTTTGGCTACCTGGTGAGTTCAAGGTCAGCCTGGGCTATATGGGACTTTGTACAAAAAAAAAAGTAGGGGAAGGAGACATAGAAGAAAGGAAGAAAAGAAGGAGGAAGGAAGGAGGGAGGGAGGGGAGGGATGGGGGAAGATTTGGGGAACAGGTTTTCTAGCCTGACCGCAAGCCAGGTATAATCTGGATCAAACCAAAGAATGGCGTTCCCTTGGTCTAGTTCCAGGTTTTGATTAAGCAAGACTCAAATGTACCACCCATTGCTCAATAAGCATCGCAAAACTGAACCAAATTAAATATGTGCTTGCTTTCAACTCTAAAGGACAGGTCACGGGACTCCTTCCTGGATGCCTGTCTTAAGTGGTGTGTATGGTGAAATCAGGTGCCGGTGTGCTGTGGCAATCCCAAGACAGCAGAGCTGTCTCCTCCCCGAGTCTAGTGCTGGAATGCAGAAAACTAGACACAAACACAAAAGGGAACAAAAATAAAGTCACACCCAAAGGGCTCACAAAGAACGAGCTGTTTCCTCGGCAAGTAACGTGATCGCTCTTCTTCTCAAATACTGAATGGGTTCACTTGTGCCTGTCTCCTAGCATTGGGAAAATAAAGAGAAGTCCATCCACAGACTTCTTAGTGGCCCCAAATAACCGCCTCCTCTTCCGTTAGAAATTTAAAGGTGTGTGTGTGTGTGTGTGTGTGTGTGTGTGTGTGTGATGTAGGTATTCATGTGGGTGTGTGTACACATAAAGGAAGACCAGAGGTTGACATTGTGCATATTCCTCAATGGCTTCCTACCTTAATTTTTGAGACCAGTTCTTTCACTGCTTCGTTACCTGACCAATTCTCGTAGGGTAGCTGATCAACAAGCTTCAGAGATCTGCCTGTCTCCTCCCTGGTAGCGCTGGGGTTCCACGAACAACCAGCTCTTACATGGCGGATAGGGATCCCAGCTCATGTCTTCGCACTTGCTCAACAGGCATGTTCCTTACTGAGCCATCTCTCCAGCCCTAGAAACCTAGTTTTACAGTTGTCCGACATGGCCGGGCAGAAGGAAGAGAAATTTTCCAGCTTTCCTTACAGTCAGATGTGGTCAGGTGCTCCCATTTTGGCCAATGGAATGTGAGCAACGTCGAAAAGTCATGAATGGGAAAGTGGGATGGTTAATCTTCATCAAACCCATCGGTACAGTGTTTCCAGAAGGCAACAGGGTTGAGCGGGGAGGGGGGGGGAAGCCCACCCCCTAAGGTGGATGCCATCAATGCCTGGACTAGGGCTCTAGACAGAACAAAGAAGAAAAATCCAATAGAGCCCTGGCAGTCATCCCCCTCAGCCCCTGACTGAGGCCGCAACGTGACCCTGCTGCCTCCTGCTCCTGCTGCTGTGCCGTCCACACCATGATGGTCTGTCCTCTCAAGCTATGACCCTAAACATACCCTTTGTGGTGATATTGTGTCCCCCAATAAATTGTGCACCCTACTAAACTTATCTGGGGTTAGAAAACAGAACAGCCACTAGATAGACATAGAGGCCAGAAAATGGCACGCGCGCGTGCACACACACATACACACCCCTTTAATCCTAGCATTCCAGAGGCAGAGATCCTGAGAGTTCAAGGCCACATATGGAAATAGCCAGGCATGGTGATACACATCTTTAATCCCAGGAAGTGATGGCAGGAAGCAGAAAGGTATATAAGGAACTAGAGTCTGATTAAGTTTTTAGGCTTTTAGCAGCAGTTCAGCTGAGATCCATTCTGATGAGGACTCAGAAGCTTCTAGTATGAGGAAACAGGATCAGCTGTGGAATTGGTGAGGCGAGGTGGCTGTGGCCTGTTCTGTTTCTCTGATCTTTCAGAATTTACTCCAATACCTGCCTCTGGATTTGTTTTTATTAATAAGATCTTTTAACAATTCGTGCTACAAGTCTTCCTCCCTTAACCTTGCAGGTGTTTGAACAGAGCTCGGAGAAAAGAAACAGCACAAGGCGCAAGAGCCATCTTGGGCCATGAGTACAGACAAGGACCCGCAAACGACGAGACAAGGCAGGAGGAGTGCGGATCCTGACCCAGATGAATCCAGGTGAACTTTGTAGTTATCGCTGTAATTACTTTTTAAATGGGTCTATCTTTTTCAGTGTTGGGATTGAACTTAGGGTTTCATACATGTCAGATAAGAACACGCAGCTGCATCCCCAGTCCTTTCTGCACTTTTTATTTCGAGACATGGTCTCAGTAAGCTGCCCAGGCTAGACTTGAACTCACTCTGTCGTCCAGGCAAGCCCTGAACTTGTGACACTCCTGACTCAGCCTCCCAAGTAACCGGGAGTACAGGCTTGTGCCAGTACCCTCAGCTAAAACCACTTTTAACTATAGTCTCTGTAATTAATTTTGATATGTGATCATTTAAAAACTTTCAAGCATATAAATATTAGATTAGGTAAATCCTTTTTTGTTGTTCTAGAGAATAAAAAAACAGATCACTGGGATATTGAATTTTTAAAGAGGCATGCTATCCTTCATGTGTACGTACAGCCTAGGCATGCAAGGACAGTATTAGCTTCTCACATTCCCATCCATCATGGGGCAACCGGGATGGAAATTCGATTTTGTTTTTAGGATCTCTCAATTCAAAAGAACACAAAGTAAGGAAAAGGCTTGGAAATGGAGTCTCGAACAGGTACAGTCTCTGAGGCTGTCTGAGTCAACCCCTGGTGCAGGCAGTCTGTGAACCATCCTCCCTCCCTGCCACAGGCTGACTTTTATAGCCAACAGGACCTCACTGGGAAACAGGCAGCAACCAGAAAGTTTCCCCTCTGAGAGATGTCGAGTTGGAAGTAGGTGTATTCTGTCCACATGGACACATGTTTGTTTGTTATGGTTTTTGAGACAGGGTTACTCTGTGTAGCCCTGGCTGTCCTGGAACTGCTCTGTAGACCAGACTGGCCTCGAACTCACAGAGATCTGCCTGTCTCTACCTCCTAAGTGCTGCGATTAAAGGCATGTGCCACCACTGCCTGGCTGCTCTCTGTGCTTTTATTCAGCAACTGAACCATCACGTGCTCTCCTTATTCGATTTACATGGGAACAGTAGATTCTGTCAGAGATTTCCCTGGGTGTAGCTTCTCTGGTGATGCCTGTCAATCATCTCAGCAAGCACGGGACCTTAAACTTGGTCTTTGTGTGAACTCAATCAGCAAGGACAATACTCTATTAGTCTCACCGGTGGGGCTTGCCCAGACTCTGACAGGTTTTACTGCATGTTCTAAGACTGTCATTCACACAACTGCTGGGAGCCCTTTAGATTGTCAAGTAATTGCCACAAGCAATGCTGTGCTGGGAAGACACCTTGAGTCTCTCTATGAAAATGGAGCACAGTGAGATGAGCAGGGGGACTGATAGATCCAGTGGCTTCTCTTAAAAAAGCAAATAAGAGGCTAGGAAGGATAAGTAACTTCTCGATTATGTAACTTGAGTCTCATTTAGCAACTAAATTCCTTTCAGGAAACTGGACCGGATCCCATGTAATAACAACATATCCCGTTACCAATGCCAAGGTGGAATGGGGTAAGGTGGGAAGGAAATGTGCTCAAGACCCAGAGCTGTGACGTCAGGCTGGTGACTGGCGGACAGCATTCTGGACTCGGCTTGGGCAAAGCTGTTTGACCAGAGCAACCTAACCTTTCTGAGCCTTGGCTTTCCTACACGAAAATAGGAATCATATCAATGAGTACACTGTAAGATTAAACAAGGACCCATGAAAAAATGCCAGCATTGACTGGTGTTGTTACCGCAGCATAGTGCCTTAAGCTGAAGGCTGTTGAGGCTGTTGAGATTCAAACGTCTGAATTTCGAGCTATTTTTGCAAGCAATGATCTCCTAAAAATAGGACTGTTTACTCACATAGCTTTGGAGAACAGCTTTGACTTGGTCTTTGACCAAGTAGATTCAGTGGTGGAGGACTAAACAGCCTGGTTCAGGACTAAACAGCCTCTCGGTTCAGACCACAACCTGGACCTCACTCCAGCAAAGTTTGAACACCCTTGGAAAATAAGCCCCTCAGATGTGACCAGCCAGGCCCTCAGAGACTCACCAGGAGAAACCAGTCTTGGGCCCTTCCTGTTTCAACCCGGCTGACACCCTAGCTGTGAGTTGTATGAACTTGATGATTTCATGGGCCCCTCTCCTTACCACCACCACCACCACTGTCCATACCTTGTCTGGGAAGCATGTTCCTAGATCCCAGGTTACAATATTTGGTGGGACCTATACTGTCCTGGGGACTGAGCATTGATGGGGCTTTTGCCACAGCTAACCTCAACGGAGAGCAGCCTGGGTAGTCCTAGGCAGCAAGAACCGTTTAAACTCCAACCAGGCTTCAGCTGAGGAATTTATCATCAGACATGCTCATCCCCTGAGATAATATCTGCCAGGGTCTCTTACATATCACATACCCTGGGACTACAGTTAGAAATGGGTTCATGAGCATGCCCAGTAGACAATCAGGAATGCCTGACGTACACAGGACATGGAGCTACCTCTGAGATTTGATTTTCCATTTTCATGATGCAGGTTTTCTTCATGACAACAATTTATTATTTATTTTTTTTGTCATGAAGCTATTTTGTCATGAAGATAGCCTAAGAATTACTAAATAATTTATTTAGTAACACATTATTTTACATACCAATAAACGGTGTGTGAGTGCACGCACACATGCTCACATGCATGCGTGTGCTAATAGTATTGAAGGCTATTTTCTTTTTCTCATTCTTCCTTGTCACATCTTCAGATTTATAAGATGTCCAGTATGTGTCTGAGTCCACAGTCAGACTCTGTTGGTGACTGGTCAGCCACATACTAATTAGGTCATCAGCAAGTGAGGGTTTCTAATTTTTAAAGATTTAACTTTCTATTATATATTTTAGCTTTTTGTTGTCAACTCTAAAAATTTCCATGAAAATTAGTAGAAGAAGGAATAGGAGTTAATTAATTCTATTAATCAATAGAAGAAGAAATAGAAGTTAGGGGTAAAAAAGATAATGTATAAACATAGTTTATAATGTGCCAAGAATGAGCATCAATGTTTCATTTTAACCCTGCATTTACAAAACAGTGAAATGAAGCATCGATTCAACAGTTTGAGAGGAACTTGCAGTAAAACTGTTCACATTGTTTCCTTGAATCCAAGACTCTTCAGAAGAACTCTAAGAACTATTTAAGAGTTCAGCAAGGTACCTAGATAAGAATGAATATCCCCGAATTAACAGTGATCTTATTTACAAACAGAAACTAAAAAAGGGTAATAACTTTTAAAAAGTGTCTGTCTTAGGGTTTCTATGCTATGAAGAGACATCATGACCACAGCAGCTCTTATAAAGGGAAATATTTAATTGCAGTGGCAGCTTACAGTTCAGAGGTTCAGTCCATTACCATCATGGTAGGACACGGCAGTGTGCAGGCAGACACTGGTGCTGGAGAAGGAGGTGAGAATTCTACATCTTTGATTCGCAGACAACAGGAAGTGAGCTGAAACGCTGGACTACCGGTATCTAGAGCATGGGAGACCTCAAAGCCCGCCCTCACAGTGACACACTTCCTCCAGCAAGGCCACACCTCCTAATAGTGCCACTCCCTGTGAGCTTATGGGGGCCAATCACATTCAAACCACCACAGTGTTCATTCATTAGAGCAATAAAAGCTTTGGGGAATTGGCAGACAGATAAAAAAGGACAGATGAGGAATGACACGTGACACAGCTAAGTAAATGAAAAGACACATCAAGTTCACAATATGGGATGAGAAGACAATGACGGGAATACTTCCCAGGAAATCTATAACTGCATTGTAATTACAACTAACATCTGCATATGTTACAAATATCCCCTGTGATATTTGACAAGTTAACTCTGAAGTTAATACCAAAGAACCAAGTCGACAGCCCGACAAAGAGAGGCACTTGACCACACTAGACAAGAAGGCTCATCATAAAGCTACGGCATTGGCCAACACAGCACAGGACGGAATGAAGGGCACACAACAAGCACATGTGGGAAAATGTGACTTGAAGCCGGCACAGAAAGCACAAGACTGTTGAATGACTTGTCCTAGGTCAGCCACTTCTCCATTTGGAAAGAAAAGAGGAAAAGAAATCCATGCTCTACCCCATTCACAAAATGATTCGTCAGATCAATTGTATGGCCTCGGGGTAAGGAAAGAATGATACTGCTAAATCTGACAACAGGGGGGATTTAAATGTAAACCAACAGTGTAAAACATGAAGACAGGGCTGGGTGAAGTGCAGAGGCAGAGCTAGGAGAATGTGCAGGACAGCATGTGCAATTTACTGTGTTTGTACCCAGTCCTGACAGAGCCATCGAGTTGGGACAGGGGAGCTAATAATGACAAGCAAATTTTTCAGTGAGAAAAATATTTTTTCAGATGTCTGTATTAATCCATGAAAGTGTTATTATCCTGCATACATGAAGTCCCCCAAATTAATAAGAAAAAAAAAACCAAGAGAATGAACACAAGCTAAGAGCAATGAATTCTCAGAAAATAAAATCTAAAGGACAAAAGACATATAGGAATCAGGAAATGCAAATTTTAACAATGATGTGATTTTTTTTTTAAAGTTCATTTCATTTCTTTGACAGAGTCTCACTATGTAGCCCAGGCTGGCCTGGAACTCACTGTGTAGACTAGACAGGCCTCTGGTTCATAGCAATCCTCCTGCCTCAGCCTCCAGGGTACTGGGATTGCAGGCATGAGCCACTAATTTGAAACCTATCAGATAGGCAATGGTTAAAAATGTCTGGTTCTAACTGTTGGGAACAAAGGGAATGGAGATTCTTGTGCACAGTTAGGGTTCGTGAGTCGTCTGTGGAGTACAGTTGGAGACGATCTGGAAAGTAGACAGAGGCTACTGAGCCACCGGAGTGCTAGGTGTGGCTAGCACTCAGAAAAAACCCACCCCACCCACAAACATCCAGACAGAAGGGTAGTTCTGATAGAACTGCATGCACAAGTAAAGAGATACTTCTAACGTCTAATAAGAGCATAAACAGGTGAAGAAACTTTGATGTAGTCGTAGACCGGACTATCTCGAACAATCGGAATGAATGACTGTTACCTGAAAGCAATACTATAAATAAACCCCGAAGCACAATGTTTGAGCCTGTAGGTGAACTACAGAGTGGCAAGACAACGCTCAGCTCTTTTATTTCATAGAAAGTGTCACCACACCCCTGGCTGAACTCATTCCGGGAAAACTGAAACTGCCTTCTAGCACATCTCATTCTGGACCCTTCCTACTCCATCCTTCCCGTAACAACTTCCTCACACCCCCACTGCTACCTTTCACTGGCTTCCCTCTGCATTCTTGAAAAGATCTAAACATCTAGTATTGTCTGATTGGTTCATTCTAATACTCCCTGCCCTACGTGACATCCCTCTGACTTCCCCTCCCACCCCCCCAACCCCCCCCCCCCCCCCCCCCGGCCATCTTGTCTACAACACTCCATCCACTTTGCCGCCTCCTTGAATACACCAGACTCATTTCTGTTAGGGCATCAACATGGACTGTTCCTTCTTATCACTAAGATTTATGTATCCCATTGTATTAGTTACTTTTGAAACCTCAAAGCCCATCCCTAGTGACACCTCCACCAACAGGGCCACACCTCTTAATCCTTCTCAAACAGTTCCACCAACTGGGGACCAAGTATGCAGACACATGAGCCTTTGAGGGCCATTTTCATCCAAAACACCGCATTCTACTATCTGGTCCTTATAGATCTGTGACTATATCACAATGCAAAAAAAAAAAATGTATTTAATCTGACTTCAAAAGTCCCCATAGTCCTGTAGTCTCAACATTGTTTAAAAGTCTAGAGTCTCTTTTAAGACTCAAAGCAATCTCATAATTATAACATCCTGTAAAGTCAAAAATCAAATTACATACTTCCCTCATACAATGACACAGAATATACATTACCATTCCAAAAGAGAGGAATGGGGCCATAGTGAGGAACTACTAGTCCGAAGCAAGACTGAAACCCAGCAGGGCAAACTCCAAATCCTGTAACTCTGTTTCGAAGAGCTTAGTTCTGCCTTTTTACCTTTGCCGCCTGCAAGACCTATCTCCTCCTGTTTAGTGCTCCATCCTGTGTGCAGCTCCCCTTGGCAGGTATCCGGTGGCTCTGGCATCGCCAACATTCTGGGGCCTCCAACGCAATCCAGGCTTCACTCCATTGCTTCATGTAATAGCCTCTCAGGGCATCCATGCAGAGACTCCTGTGCCGCATGCCTGGCTTCAGCAGCTGTTGGAAGCCATGAAGGAAGATTCCACCAGCCCCTTACTCATGTATCCTTCGTGACTGTAAAGCCAGCACCGCCTGGACATCCCTGTCAAGCTTGGCTGCCGGTTTGAAAAGAACCCTGGTCCCCTTGAATCACACTGGCAGCAGCTTTGGTCACTCCTGTCTAGGAGTGGGAAACTCCTCAGGCTTTTCCTTTTGACAGACTGGAAGCTTGTCCCGAAGTCACCCTTCCCTTCATTCCCCCTTCCCTTCATTCCACTGCGGAGCCTCTCCTTGTCTCCTTCTCTCTTTCAGTACAAGACTAGGCTGCAACATTAACTTTCCTGTTGCTCTTTTTCTCTTCAAACTGTGCATTTTGTGTTTCTTTTTTTTTTTTTTAAAGATTTATTTATTTATTATGTATACAGTATTCTGTCTGCACATATCCCTGCAGGCCAGAAGAGGGCCCCAGATCTCATTATAGATGGTTGTGAGCCACCATGTGGTTGCTGGGATTGAACTCAGGACCCTTGGAAGAGCAAGCAGTACTTTTAACCTCTGAGCCATCTCTCCAGCCCGCATTTTGTGTTTCTTTCTGTCACGCTTGCTCTCTTTCATCATAGACTTGCGTCAGAGTCGTTACTATTAACCATGAGACATGGTCAGTGTTAGGCTGCCCCAAAGTCTCCTCTGCCAAAGAATAGTTGGTCCGTTGCTTTTTAATTTAGCCTCAGGCAAATTCTTAGGACAAGGGCAGAAGGCAGCCACACTCTTTGCCAAAATATCCCAGGAGAGGCCTCTAGCCCTGGTGCTCATATTGCTCCCCTCTGAAAGCTCTTAAGCCAAGCCTCCACAGTCTGCATAGTTTGGGCACTACCATCTTCCAAGCTTCTGCTAGGACGTCCCATTAAGCTCCACTACAGTGTTCAACCACTTTTCTCGTCCAAGGTCCCAAAGTCGTCTACATCCTTGCAAAAAGACATGATCAGGTCGGGCCCGTCAGAACAAACGCCCCCTCCTGGTACCGACTTCTGCATGAGTTAGTTTTTTATTGCTGTGATAAAACACCGTGACCATGGCAACTTACGGGAGGATTTTTTTTTTTTGGCTTATGGTTCCAGAGGGATAAGAGTCTACCGCCATCACAGCAGGGAAGAGTGGCAGCAAGCTGGCATGGTGGCTGGAACCTGAAGCTGCCAGCTGGGAGTTCATTTAGAACCACACACGGGAAGCAGAGAAGGTGAACTTGGAATGGCATGAGGCTTTTGAAACCTAGAAGCCCACTCCCAGTGAGACGCTTTCTTCAGCAAGGCCACACCTCCTAACCCTACCCAAACAGCGCCATAAACTGGGGACCAAGTGTTCAAACGCCAAAAAATGATGGGAGGACATCACACTCAAACCGCCACACCTGTCAACCCTTAGATATCCCCATCCTTGGATGTCCCCATCTCCTCTGCCTACCTGAATGATACAGTCCCCCATTTTAACATTTTCCCACGCTTCGGAATCCTACAATTAGTGGCTTGGTGGGACATGCCTTTAATCCCAATAGCCAGGAGGCAGAGGCATGCAGATCTCTGTAAGTTCAAGGCCAGCATGGTCTACCCAGAAGGCTCCAGACCAACCAGGGCTACAACAATGAGACCCTGTCTCAAAAAAAAAAAAAAAAAAAAAAAAAAAAGGACAAATGACAAACCGAATCCTACAATTATCTCATTTATTCATATATATATATATATATATATATATATTTAGGACAAAAGTTTAGCCCATGAAAAGCAGATCCTATCACATTGTAAATGCACAAATAAATAGATGTTGGCTTACTTAGATACATTTTGAAGTTACAACACTATACTCGATATATATATTGAGTGTTCAGACACAGCAATATAGGCAAAGATGAAAACCTGGACAGGAACGATGTGTAATAACTTTGGGGGAGAGTTTGTCTCTAGGAAGAGTCAACCAAGAGGAACAGAGAGTGGGCCAGGCATGGCGGCACACACCTTTAATCCCAGCACTTGGAAACAAAGGCAGGAGGATTTCTGTGAGTCAAAGGCCAACTTGGTTTACGAAGTGAGTCACAAGCCAGACAGGGCTACAAAAAAGAAAAAAGAGGACCAGAGAATAAGACAAAGAAGCCTTCAAGTGCATTTGTGACATAATAATTTGAAGGGGGGATGTTTTATAAGCATTGTTACAGTCTTCTTCGTATTCTCCAGAAAAGAAATTTGAAGTCAGACATGGTGGTGCACACCTGTAGTCCCAGCTCTCAGAAGGCTGAGACAGGAGGAGGAACATGAGATTCTGTCTTGAAAATAAATGAATTAATTAATTAATAAGAAAGAGACTTAAGGGGCTGGAGAGATGGCTCAGTGGCTGAGAACATCTGTTGCTCTTGGAGAGACCCTAGGTCAGTTCCCAACCTCTACAACTCCCTGTAACTCTGGTCCCAGGGGATTTGGAGACCTCTTCTGGCCTCTGCAGGCTCCCACAAGTATGTGGTACACATAAATTCATACAGGTACACAACATACACAAAAATAAAAATAAATCGCTATTTTTAAATAGAGAGGCTTGAAATGAGAAATTTAAGAAACATGAACTGAATCACTGGTCGCTAACGTTCAGGGATGGGATCTTTGTGGCGACAGCTGCCTGCGCTGACCTCATCTGTCATCGTTGTGATCTCTGGTGGGTAAAATGTTGCAGAAGATTACATGCATTTTTATACCAGTGTCAAGATTCCAGTTTCCTTGTGCCCATAACATTAGCTGTGGCCATGAGGGAACTGGGCAAAGAGAACACAGGCCAGGCCCTCTCTGTCCTATCTTTATACCTTCCTGGGAGGTCTATAACTACTTATAAGTTGAAAAAGAAATGCAACGAGACAAATCCATAGTCTACTAAAAGAACATCTCTAGTCCATAGAAGAGATAAACTAGGGAAAAAACTGTAATTTGTAGTGGATTTTTTTTTTCCCTTTAGGAATGCTCTCCTCCAATTGCAACATGGCAGGTGCCCTTTTGAACTCTCAACTGCTGTAATTACCCACAGGAGACCTGCACAAGACTGAGCCCATTAACTCTCTGTCATGGAGTGGGGAGGAGAATGTTCCTCCCTTGGGTTTGTAGCTAATGGTTGTGAGTGGGACATGAGAGGCGTTCTCCTCAGTGAGGCAGCCGCCTGTAAGCTGCCTGTTCCTCTCTAAGCAAACTTCAGTAAACCCACTGGCTCACCAAGCAAGACTTGGGGAGACTCACTTCTGTTGCTGATACCCTGTCTCTGGGGAAGAGATACTTGTTGGCCTGTCTAGGAAAAGTTCATAAAGTAGTGATGTAGGGCAGAGCAGAGACACCTATGAAACCTATGCGTTGCTAGAGTTTTCCTGCCTGGCCCACGGTCAGGACAAATCTCTCTCACCCACCAGTCCCACAGCCGCTCAGACCCAACCAAGTAAACACAGAGACTTATATTGCTTACAAGCTGTATGGCCGTGGCAGGCTTCTTGCTAACTGTCCTTATATCTTAAATTAATCCATTTCTATAAATCTATACCTTGCCACATGGCTCATGGCTTACCGGCATCTTTACATGCTGCTTGTCCTGGCGGTGGCTGGCAGTCAGTGACTCCTTCTGCCTTCCTGCTCTTTTAATTCTCTCTGTTAGTCCCGCCTACTTCCTGCCTAGCCACTGGCCAATCAGTGTTTTATTAGCAACACATTTGCCATACAGAACAGCCCACAGCACCTATGGTTGCTTTGAACAAGTCTGGTCAGTGAATATATGGGTCAATGTCCTTCAGTAGCCTTCTCTAAGGATTCTAACAGAGACACTCTAGTTAGCTACTCTGGATGCATGGCCTTGCTTAAGGGTCTAGAGTAAATCCGATATTAAAATCAGATAACCTGGTTCCAAATCCCAGCTCTACATCACCATCCTTGGGCCCCAGTTTCCTTCTCTGCAAAATGGTCGTGATGCAATTACGTGCCACAAATGGTAACGTGGGGATTAAATCCAGTAGTATATGGAAAGCACTCACCATGAAAGTTGGCAGATAGGACGAGGTCCCCCAACTTCCCCCCAACACCCCCCCCAAAAAAAAATCAAGATGGAGAGATGTCTCAGTGGTTAAGAGCATTCACTGGCTGCTATCCCCGAGGACCTGCATTCAATTCCCAGCACCCACACAGCAACTCACAAGCATCTGTAACCCCAGTTCCAGGGGATCCAATGTTCTAGTCTGTCCTCCCCAGGCACCAGACACAAGGCACAGATGTGGTGCACAGACATACACGCAGACAAGACACCCACTCACATAAAATCTTAAATTGAAGAAACAGCCTCAAACCAGGGGAATAAATTCAAACATGTCTATCGTTTGTCCCAAGTCCCTACTATGCTTGTTCCTGGCCAGCTATGTAACCAAGGTTTAGTGCTGGGTTTAAGAAGTACTAAGCCATGAGAAGAGGGGAGGGGTAAGCACAGGGGGTCAGGGGGACAAACTCCGGAAAAATCTCTACAATTGCCCATGTCCTCTGCTGTTGGGCAGTTGTGGAAGAACCACACCCCTATATAACAAAAAACGAAAAACAAAACAAACAGACAAACAAAAGAGGCTTGTCTGGTTGTGTGAGCCTGCAGACTGTAAAGAGGAATAACCCCAGAGAAAATGCCAAAAGAAAACGAAAGTAGACCAGGGGCTGGAGAGAAGGCTCAACGGTTCAGAGCATCTGCCGTGAGCATGGTGGCGCACGCCTTTAATCCCAGCACTCAGGAGGCAAAGGCAGGCGGATCTCTGTGAGTTCGAGGCCAGCCTGGGCTACAGAGCGAGTTCCAGGACAGCCAGGGCTACACAAAGAAACCCTGTTTCTATAAACAAAAACAAAACAACAATAGTAGAGTGCCTGCTACTCTGTTAGAGGACCCAAGTTCGGTTCCCAGCACCCAGGTCAGGAGCTCACAGCTACCTCTAGGATACACACACACACACACACACACACACACACACACACACACACAC
>CABHPP010119045.1:0-31704 GCA_902168425.1 Peromyscus attwateri | reverse complement strand
TTCTCTCTTTCTTTCTTTCTTTCTTTCTTTCTTTCTTTCTTTCTTTCTTTCTTTCTTTTCTTTCTCTCTCTCTTTCTCTTTGGATTCCCATCTCGGTCACTAGGTAGCTGTTTTGAAATTCCCTCAGATAGCTACTGTTCTACACAGACTTGGTAAGTCAATTAAGATATCAGATATTTTAAAGGAAAAAACTACTGAAAAGAGAAAATTTTTTTCCACATTAAAAAAAATGGGTATTTTGCGTACAATCGCAGAGAACTGGACTTTGTTTGATAAAATTTTAGGCAGTCTGAAAATGGAACAACTATATGAGAAGATTAATGTTGATGGAGTGTACATTACATCAGTTATGCACATTATTACTTTCCTTATCCTTATTTTACCATTTAAAAAGATAGTCAATTTAAGTGCCAGGATAAAACCTTTAGAAAAACCTGCTAAAATGATTTATAGAGTAATTCAGATTCATACAGAAGAAATTAACGGTGAAATTATTTCAGGATTGGATTATAAGGTTACAGAAAGAAAGCCTATTTTCAAACAATCACCATTAATTTATTTGGTAACCATACAACAGCTACCTGGTCAAGTGAATGCACAAAATATTTGGACTTCAATTGAAATGTTAGATTTAAGAAGAATTAAGGAGGCAATAGTATCTTATGTCATGCCTTCCCCATATGTAAAGCAAACGTTGAACTCCTGGTCAACTTATAATAGGATTATACCACAGGACTGGTGAGAGCTGGTAAATGCTGTCCTGGAACCCGGGGCACAGGTGTAGTGGCATATGTGGTTCAAAGATGAAGCTAAAAACATAGAAAATCAATGGAGGGCTAGAGTTGTGCAAATCTCCCCGGATCAGCTTTTGGAGAAGGCCAATATGCTGAAACACAAAGACAATGTTTATATGATAACCAAACCCTAATTCTATGTCTAATGGCAGCTTTGTATGCATTTGACAGAATTAAGGAAACAGGAAAGAAAACTGAGTCATTTACAAAAGTTATACAGGGCCCAAAAGAATCCTTCACGGATTTCTTACGAAGACTGACTTCAGCAGTAAAGAGAATAGTCCTGAATTGTGAAGCTAGCCAGATAATAATCAAATCTTTGGCTTTTGAGAACTCAAATACAACATGCAAGAGAATAATCAGGCCATTAAAGGCAAGATCTGCACCCTTGGAAGATTGGATTAGAGACACGTTTAATGTTGAATCCCATGGCCATGATGATATGTGGATAAGAGAAGCAATTTCAAGAGGTTTGAGGAATGTCAGATGTTTTGGATGTAGAAAGCAAGGACATTAGAGAAGGGACTATAAACAGGGCATTCCTAGAAACAATGTTTCTTCAAGGAACAATGGCAATAGAATGTCCCTTCCTTCTGGAGTATGCAGAAGGTGTGGTAAGGGAAAACATTTGACCAACAAATGTAGATCAACAAGAGACAGACAAGGTAATACTTTGCCTTAGTCTTTGGGAAACTCCCAGAGGGACCTCAGGCAGGCCCCCACAGCAAATCCAGTTCAGACCTTTCCTGCAGTCATAGAAGAAACCCCTACTCAGAGCAATTAAATAACCAAATGCCTATTGGAATAAACCAGGCTGCTTGGGGTGATGGAACAGCTGAGACAGAGAGAACAGAAAATTCAAGAGAAACTATAATGAAAATTTTTTTGGCGAACTTTTATAAATAAACAAAGACCAAAATTAACAATAAGAATAAATGGTGTTTTGTTGTCTGGTCTGATAGACACAGGTGCTGACGTTACCATAATTGCACCAGAATTTTGGCATGCAACTTGGCCTCTTCAGGAGGTAAACGTTCAGCTGTTAGGAATTGGAACGTTATCTCAAGTGAAACAGAGTGCAAGATGGCTTGAATGTATAGGTCCAGAAGGACAGAGAGGAAAATTAAAATCATATGTGGCTAGCATAGCTATGAATTTATGGGGACAAGATCTGTTACAACAATGGAATACTCAGATTAACATCGAACCCCAGAAACAAATCATAAACTAGCACGTTTCTGAGAGAAATATTAGAAGGTATTACTCTAATGAGTGGTCACCAGCCATCCAGATTGTACAAGAACAGGGCACAATAACTGATGATCTTTCAAAGACACCAACAGCTCTAACTTTAAAATGGTTAACAAACAAGCCTGTAGGGGTTCAGCAATGGCCTTTAACAACAGAGAAAGTCCAGGCTTTAGAAGAGCTGGTAGAAGAGCAGTTAAATGCTCAGCATATTGAAGAATCAACCAGCCCTTGGAATTCCCCTGTATTTGTTATTAAAAAGACATCTGGTAAATGGAGAATGGTAACAGACCTTAGAGCAATTAACAAAGTAATTCAGCCAATGGACTCTCTACAACCTGGAATTCCTTTGCCTACTCTATTATCTAAAGGATGGCCTCTTATAGTTATCGATTTAAAAGACTGTTTGTTTTCAATACCCTTACAAGAAAAAGACAGAGAAAGATTTGCCTTCACGGTGCCTACTCATAATTCTCAAGCGGTTAAGAGATATCAATGGAGGGTCCTCACACAGGGAATGTTAAATAGCCCAACCCTGTGCCAATATTTTGTACAACAGCCATTGGAAGTGATACGTAAAAATTTCCTAAATCTATAATTTATTATATATGGATGATATTTTATGAGCTGACTCAAATACAGATACTTTAAAAAGAATGTTTGAAGAAGTAAAGAAAATTTTGCCTCGTTGGGGATTACAAATTGCTCCTGAAAAGATACAAAGAGTAGATTCTATTAATTACTTAGGATATAAAATAGGTCTACAAAAAATTAGACACCAAAAGGTACAAATAAGGAGAGATCGATTACAGAATGTAAATGACTTTCAAAGATTATTTGGAGACATTTCTCATCTATGAACTATTGCTGGTGTAAAAAAATGATGAACTGAATAATTTGTTCAAAACCTTAGAAGATGACAAGGACTTAAATAGTCCAAGAGAATTATCACCTGAAGCTGAGAAAGAATTGTCCTTGGTAGAAAAGAAAGTGCATGAAGGACAGGTGGATCATATCAATCCAAAGCTGGATTGCATTTGGTTATTTTACTGTCTAGGCATTCTCCTACAGGAATATTAATGCAGAGGGAAGATATTATATTGGAATGGATATTTTTACCAAATAAACCAAATAAAAAATTAAAAACTTATATGGAAAAAATCTCTGATTTGATTTTGAAAGGAAAATTGAGACTTTGTCAATTAGCAGGAATAGACCCAGCAGAAATTGTCGTACCTTTAACTAAGGAGGACATTGATAAATTATGGACAGAAAGTGAACCTTGGCAAAGAGCTTGCAGTAATTTTTTTGGACAGATTAACAGCAAATATCCCAAAAGCAAAAGAATTGAACTTATAAAGAGAGCTGATTGGATTTTGCCTCAAATTGTATGGGAAACACCCATATCTGGAGTTCATTCAATTTATACACATGCAAACAAACAAGGAAAAGCAGGTTACAAATCAGAAAAGTTAAGTAAAGTGGTTCAAATTCCTTATAATTCAGTTCAAAAATTGTATGCTATTCTGTTGGTATTAATGGATTTTTCAGAAACTCTCAACATAGTTATTGACTCTCAGTATGCTGAAAGAGTGGTATTACATATTGAGACTGCAGAATTTATCCCTGATGAATCAGAATTAACTTCACTATTTATTAAATTGCAAGATATAATCAGGAATAGGAATCATCCTGTATATATAACTCACATCGGATCCCATATGGGTCTGCCAGGCCCTCTAGCACAAGGTAATGATGAGATTGATAAATTATTGATAGGAAATGTGCTGGAGGCCTCAGAATTTCATAAAAAAACATCATGTCAATACTAAAGGTTTAAAAAAAGGATTTTTCCATAACCTGGCAACAATCCAAGGAAATTGTAAGGAAATGTCCTACTTGTTCCTTTTACAATCAGATGCCGTTACCAGCAGGCTATAACCCAAATGGTACTCAGAGAAATGAAATCCGGCAGATGGATGTGTTTCACTTTACAGAATTTGGAAAACTGAAATATGTACACTGTACCATTGATATTTATTCGGGATTTCAATGGGCAACTGTTTTTTGTTCTGAAAAAGCTGATTCTGTAATCACTCATTTGCTAGAAGTTATGGCCATCATGGGTATACCTGCACAAATTAAAACTTACAATGCTCCAGTATATATCTCTGTTAGAGACAGCTGTATCACTTTCCCTAAGTTATCAAACTTCATAAATTCAGAGACCTGATACAGCCTGACTTCAGGATTTACAATTAGATAAGACCTCCTGAAACATGTATTAATCAACCCATGACAGAGGCCTGGTACCAGCCAGACTCCGGGATTTACGACTAGATAAACCTTCTAAACAGATGCTAATCAGCTAGCTGCAGGGCCCGGGACCAAAGTGACCTCACCCTGACCCGCCCTAAGGAATTCGCACTCTTCATTCCTTGTCCTCTCTGCTCCCCTCCCCGCCTGAAAACTGCCTATAAAGCTTCAGCATCATTTTCAATAAATGGAGCCTTGACGCGTCTCAGACTGATTCTTGTCAATTATTATGTGCCTGGCCTCCCTTCCCCTCTCTCCCCATGGTTCTTTCAGGTGTTTCCTGGCTCGGGACCCGCGAATAACTGGACCCTGTGTGTGCGGGGACATATCTCTGCTAAAATGAAACAGTTTTTTTTGTTTTTTTGTTTGTTTGTTTGTTTTTTTGCTTATTGCAATATAAAGCATATTACAGGTATACCACATCATCCTACAGGCCAAGCAGTTATGGAAAGATCAAACAGAACTCTAAAGGATATGCAAAATAAACAGAAAGGGGTAAGAAAAACCCCCAGAAATAGACTGCATAATGCTCTATTAACTTTGAATTTTCTTAATGCTAATGAGAAAGGAACAACAGCTGCAGAGAGACATTGGATAGTAGAAAAAACTACAGAATTAAATTACCCTATATACTTTAAGGATGTGCTGGCCTCAGAAGGAAACCAGGATATGTGTTAGGTTAGAGACGACGTTTTGCTTTTGTTTCTACAGGAGAAGATAAGCTGTGGATACCATCAAAATTGATAAAGGTTCAATTTGAACAAGAAGAGACCTCTTAATTAGAAGAGGTGATAGTTCATCAACCAACGTGACCATCCAATTTAAACTAACTTATACCATTAACACATGCCTTTTCATTTAATCAGATATAACTTGCCAAAAGGGAACCTCCCCAAAATTAGTCTTGGGGGAAGGTTTTTGTTTTTGTCTTTTAGGAGAATGAAAGCTAAAGAATCTGAAGAACAGTGGACAGATGAAACATATGAAGAAAAAGGACAAATCATCTAGAAAAAAATGTCCCAAGAAAAAGAGTAAATTGGCCTATTGGTATATCATCTATAAAATTTCATAAGTCTTCCTAAATGTTTGTTTCTGCTCTTCTCCAAAAACGTTTAACACAAATGGTCTTCTTGTAGTCCCAGTTCAATTAAAAATTAAAGTTGACTTTGGAGTTGAAGAATGGCTCTCTCCTTCTTTAAACTCAAGCATGTTGTTAAAAGGAAAATGCAAACTCCTTGTATCATGTCAGAAGATAGAACCATCTTCTGATATGGGACAGGAGAAAAAAATTAAGGGACTATTCTATTACTACTAATCTCAATTCTTTGATTCTATTCTGATTCTTTAAACTTTTTTAAAGTATGAATTTTATATCAGAACTTACAAAATTAATATATATATTTCTAGAAAAAAAGGTTTCAATTAGCTGCCTTTACATGTCTTTGTGTTTGAGTCTCTATCAGTTTTCTGCAGGAAATCATGACCAGGCCTAACATCAAATTTGAAGTCTCCAGAAAGATGATGGGCCCCACAACAACAATTCCACATGGACAATAATAATACCACTAAGCTGACAAACATCACCTACAGATCAGCATTGGACTACAAACTACTCAGAGCAATTTTGAGATGGCTAGCTGAGATGATCCAGTTTCACAGTCAACTTGAATAAGGACTTGAGATAAGCCCTGAATTTTGGCATTATGCAGAGACTGGACAACAAAGGATATAGCTACCTTTCCTAGAATTTGATAATTAACCCAAAATTTTTCTTTTCAGAATAAAGATGCCTTTGCCCACAACCAGCAGGAAGCAATTTTAAAAATACGACGCCCACATTCCCAAAGAGGTGGTGTGGAATGGGTGGTTTTTGGTCTTTCAATAGGTTTTGATAATAGAGTTTGGGATAATTTTCATTCATTGTTTAGGAGATTTGGTTATAAGTTGTTGTTAATGGTTAGGAAAAGGCCTAAGCAAAGGAGATTGTTTGAAAAAAAAAGAAGATATATAGAAATGATAGAATAGAGGGTAGATTATTGAATCTACTCTGAAAAGTAAAGAGAAGATGTAGATATGATGTAGATAAAAAGATAGATAATTGAATCTACTTTTAAAAGACAATTACTAGTTTTAAATACTTTACATTGGATTGGATTTTTGTATATTGTATACAAATTATATATATTGAGACTGATATTGTCAGAAAATGCTATACACATATTTCTAATCTTGTTCAAGATATTGTATTTATACAGTTCATTTAACAATGTAATGCAATTTCCTAATCCTTGAATGTTATTATTACCAACTATTAGGATATAATGAAATGAAAGTTAGTAGTTAAGACATTACAATCAAACTTGTAGTCATATTAGATATGTTTTCAAGGTCAAGCAGATATATGGACAGGTCATCTTCAAACCCTTCAGAAATCTGCAGAATAGAGCATTTAAAATGTTTTAATAACTTAGAATTTTTTTTTATGACTATGAGACATGTCAGCTCCTGGCAGCACCAATCTACTTCAGAGAAGATATGGGCATTGAAGAAACTGCATATGGAGTCAACGTTCATTGTGGCAAAAGTTAGCCGCTGTGTAGCACCCGCGCTACTACCAGTTCACCATGTCTAAGCAAGGGGCTGAGGATTAAAACAGAAGCAAGACAGCGGGTCATTCATCTCAGTAGAATGTCCTTTATTGAAGGAGGGAAGAGGCCTTAAATACAGGCTTACAGCACAGTGGGAGCACCCTGGAGGGCAGAAGTTAGCTACAGATGTTTTACATTCTTGCATCCTAGCTGTTTACACCAAATGCAGGATACACAAACAAGGAACCTCTGGTAAGCTTTTTAGGAGGAAGGAAACCAGCAGGGAATTAGCATAGGGAAGACATCTGATCAAAGTCAGCAAGCAAGGCAACAGCTACCCAAGGAAAGGGGGGCAGGGCCCAACAGATTCCCCCCCTTACTAAAAAGAAAAATGAGTTTCTGTCTTAGGTTACATGGGACATCAGCACATCATCTTACCCGTCATTAAGACACCTGCCCAGGCCATGCAGGCTCTCTGTCTGAGGTTGGTGGATGCTGCAGCAGGAATCTTAAAAGTTCTTATTTATAAAATCAAACCCGGAGCCAAGTATTGGGGTGAACACTGGAAGATCAGAGAGACAGAACAAGCCACAGCTAACCTCACCTGGCCAACTTCTCAGCTGATCTTGTTTCCTCAGACTGGAAGCCTCTGTGTCCTCATATCTGAATGGCTCTCAGCTGAACTGTGCTTCTTGAAAGACTGAATGCTTAACAAGCCAAAAGCTTCTAGTTTCTGGTCCTCACGCCTTATTTACCTTTCTGCTTTCTACCACCACTCCCTGGGATTAAAGGCTGGCTTTCTGGGATTAAAGGCTGTGTCACCATGCTTGGCTGTTTCCCATGTGGCCTTGAACTCACAGAGATCCAGAGGGATTTCTATCTCTGGAATGCTAGGATTAAAGGCGTGTGCTACCACTGCCTATCCTTTATGTTTAATATTGTGGCTGTTCTGTCTCTGACCCCAGATAAATTTATTAGCATGCACAATATTTCGGGGAACACAATACCACAGGATGCCCCCAGGCATTACCCGTCATTGAATACTCATTATCATATAGGCTCAACCACGTGTGAGCTATAGGGTTAACTGCTGCCAAAGATCTCAAAGTGGCGCTGGGCTTTCAATCTGTGCATTCAACACAGAAAAGACCAACAGAAGTCCTAACCCACCCATAACCAGTAGGCTAAGGGCAATTGAGCCATTCCCTTCCTTAACAAGCCTTACTGCAAATTGGAGTCCTTGTAAGATGGTATCCCAAAAGTAAATGGAACTCAAGTATTATTAATTTATAACTACCAAAGCCACAGTGAAGTCAAATTCTCTTCTGGAGCATGTGAGCACCATCTGTGTCTACTGCCATAGTTCACTGGCAGGGACACAACTCCAGGAACACGAACCACCAAGGCCCATATTTCTTGATTCCAGCATGACTTAAGCTGGCAGCTCTGAAAAAGAACAATTAAGAACCACAAAGAAAAACAGAGACAGCACACAAGGAGCAGAATTAATGGTCTCATAATGGCTACATTTCAGGCTCACAAATTTTAAGATATCTTAAAAGGGGGCTAGATGAATTTCAGGAGGCCATAAATGTTGCACAGAGCCATTCCTGAAAAGGTAGGTACTACACCAGCTTGATAAGGATTGCGAAAATGAAAAGGCTTAGCTGGCATGCTACTATTAACAAATGGAGGTCAGTGACCATACTACCAAATGTCAGGGTTACCCTTTAATCTCCAAGGTACCTGGGTGACACATTCTCAAACATTCTTGAAAAAGCAGTTACCATACATTACCTTCTGAAGAATCTAACCGCGTGGCTACAGTTCCTAGGCTTACGTTAATGCTTGTCAAGGCCGACCGTATTGGGCTCTCAGTCGCCACTGGCATCAGAAGGGGAGAGCTTTTCACGAAGGCCCAGTGGGTCTCTGCCATGTTGGGATGCAGCAGCAGCCACAGGGCACACACAGCGCTCAGGAATTAAAGAGGAACCTCATTGTCCTGCAGAAAGACACAAACAGAACCCCCGGGCCCACACCAGCACCAGATCGGGCCCCCTCCATGTTCCAGTAGAAAGATCCTTCCATCGCACCAGAGGATGATTTGCAACAGGAGCCCTCCAGTGCTTATCTGCAGCAGATATTCCAGCAGAATCCACTGATAAAAATTTTTTAATATATAAAACAAGGGAAAGAATAGAATGTGGAGAGAAAAGATGAGCCCCTAGCTCCCCCCTTTTTACTTTAGCAAAGTATGTTTTTAAGGTACGATGGCAGCGTTCTACTATAGCCTGTACTTGAGGATTATGGGGGATACCAGTCTTATTAACGATAGAAAAATCTTGGCAGAATTTTGAAAACCCTGTACTGCTGTAGGCGGGACCATTATCAGTCTTTATGCATTTTGGCACTCCCATATAAGCAAAAGCATGAAGACAAGATTCTTTACATCCTTAACCTTCTCACCTGAATGGGCAGAGGCAAAAATTAAAGAAGAATATGTATCGATAGATACATGGACATATTGTAATTTTCCAAAGGAAGGCACATGTGTGGTGTCCATTTGCCACACATGATTAGGTAAAAGTCCTTGGGGATTAACTCCCAAATGAGGAACATGTAAAAATTCAACACAAATAGGACATGATTTAACTATCTGAATGGCTTATTCCTGGGTTATGCCCGTATGATGATGGAGAGATCCAGCATTAAGATGATAACGTTGATGCAACTGAGTAGCCTTTTCAAAGGCGGAACAAATTAATGTGACAGCCATATGAGTAATGGCATCATCCCTCTGATTACCTTCACTTAGAGGTCCAGGTAATTGAGTATGAGCTCTAAGATGGCCCACATAAAGGTTATGTGAGCGGGACCAAATGAGTCCTTGTACTTGCAATAAATATTCATGAATGGGAGAGATGGATGGTACGTAGGCTGTTGTCTCCAAAGGCACAATGGCATGTACCACATATTGGCTATCAGTATAAATGTTTACAAGCTCATCATAAAACATCTGTAAAGCAAGCAACAGTGCCTGTACCCCTGCCATCTGGGCGTAAGTGCCCTGGACTTTCATTCTCTTCACTATGTTACCAGAAACTACCACAGCAAAACCACGTGAAGTGCCATCAGTAAATACCACACAAGCCTGAGGAATAGGAGTCATCTGTACTATCTTGGGAAATATAACAGTATGCAATTTAAAAAATTGACACACATCATTGGAGGGATAGTGAGTATCAAACTGACCCTGCATGGAGCATGTCAGTGTGGTCCAATCATTATCATTAGCTTGCAACCTTGCTATTTGAGACTGGGTTTATGAGGTCACCACAATATCTGGCTCCTTACCAAAAGTTTGAACACTAATCTTGATTCCCTTAAATATAATCTGAGCAATAGCCTGAGGGTAAGGAGTAATGGTTTTCACTGGAGAAGCTGGGGAATGTACCCATAGAATAGGACCTGTTTGCCAAAACACTCAAGTAGGTGAATGAGAAAAACAAAATATCAAATACAATAAGGGAGAAGAAAGATCTACATATTGCATGTGAGCCTGCTCCAGGGCCTCTTGCACACGTTGTAGGGCTGTACGCCCTTCAGCTGTTAATTCATGGGGAGATAAAGAATCAGGGTCGCCCTTTAAGACATCATACAAAGGACGAAGTTGACCTGCTGGAATCTTTAAAGTGGGCTGAAGCCATTTAATATCTCCCAGAAAGGTTTGGAAATCATTAAGCGTGTGTAGCTGATCTGTACGCAGAGTAATCTTTTGTGGATGTATGCCTGTGCATAACAATTCATGACCTAAATAATGATAGGGAAAGGATACCTGTGCTGTGGGATGGTCTGTATGTCAAATGCTCTGATTGGTCAATAAATAAAACACTGATTGGCCAGTGGCCAGGCAGGAAGTATAGGCGGGACTAACAGAGAGGAGAGTTGAGAGAACAGGAAGGTGGGAGGAGACACTGCCAGTCACCGCCATGACAAGCAGCATGTGAAGATGCCGGTAAGCCACAAGCCACGTGGCAAGGTATAGATTTATTTATTTATTTATTTATTTATTTATTTATTTATTTATTTATTTTTTGGTTTTTCGAGACAGGGTTTCTCTGTGTAGCTTTTATGCCTTTCCTGGATGGAGCTCACTTGGTAGCCCAGGCTGGCCTCGAACTCACAGAGATCCGCCTGCCTCTGCCTCCTGAGTGCTGGGATTAAAGGCATGTGCCACCAACGCCTGGCGATGGTATAGATTTATAGAAATGGATTAATCTAAGATATAAGAACAGTTAGCAAGAAGCCTGCCACGGCCATATAGTTTATAAGCAATATTAAGTCTCTGTGTTTACTTGGTTGGGTCTGGGCAGCTGTGGGACTGGCAGGTGACAGAGATTTGGCCTGACTGTGGGCCATGCAGGAAAACTCTAGCTACATACCTGTACCTTTTCTGGGGCTATTTGTAAATTAGCCAGGCTAAGAACCTCTTGTTTTTGAAAACAAGTTTTTTTGTCTTCAGCAGCCAATAAAATATCGTCCATATAGTGAATTATATAAACATCTGGAAAAGCTTTTCGAGCTGGAGCTATGGCCAAATACACATAAATTTGACATATAGTAGGGCTATTGGCCATTCCTTGGGGCAAAACCGCCCACTGATATCTCTGATTAGGTTCTTTGAGATTTTCCAATGGAACACTAAAAGCAAAGCAAAGACTGTTCTCGGGATGTAAAGGAATGGTGAAACAATCCCTCACGTCAATCACAATTAAATGCCAATGTTTAGGAATTGCCACAGGGGCAGGCAAGCCAGGCTGTGTTGCTCCCATGAGAAGCATGGTTTTATTTATAGCTCTAAGATCCTATAATAGCCTCCATTTTCCTGACTTCTTTTTAATAACAAATATAGGTGTGTACCAGGGTGAAGTGGAAGGAATGATATGTCCAGCATCTAACTGTTCCTTAACTAATGCATTCGCAGCCTCCAATTTTTCCTTAGTAAGGGGCCACTGTTCCACCCATACAGGGCCATCACTTTTCCAAGTGATTTTTATCGGTTGTATTATTGAAGGCTGCTGTGCAGTGTGATCCCTATGGAAAAGACCCTAATCCTCTAGTATCCCCAGGACATCTAGTAACACAGCTTTTGTCTGCCACCGGTAGTGGATCTCCTTGCAGCATTTTCCCTAAGCCTCTGCCTGGGCAGCAGCCCTGATCCTTCAGCATCTGTTGAACAGGCTGTGCAGTAAGCACTGCTCCCATACCGTCTAACACATCCCATCCCCATAAGTTCACTGGAATGTCAGGTAGCACAAAGGGTTGATTCCTGCATGACCTTCCTCATCCTTCCAATTTAAGAGTAGCCTGCTCTATAATGGCATCTGAGCTGTGCCGATACCCTGTATGTTAGAGGTGGAATCTTTAAGGGGCCATGCTTTGGGCCAGTGTTTTATAGAGATAACTGAAGTGTCAGTACCAGTATCTAAAAGACCCTGAAAATTGTGATCATTAATTTTTAAATTTATCATGGGTCTTTGTTCTGAGGTAGAAACCCAGCAGGCTAGAGGGCCCATAGAGCCAAATCCACCCTCACCTCTATGTGATTTAAGAAAAGGATTATTAGTTTGGAAGTGAGGCATCAAAAGCAATTGTGCTATGCAAGCACCCTGGGGAATAGCTGTCACCCCCTTACCAGCCTCAACCATGATTCTTATTTCTCCTTCAGAGTCTTCATCTATCACTCCTGGAATTACTCTAATACCGTGCATGAGAGCACTGCTCCTACCCAGAATCAGTCCTAAAGATCCTGCAGGTAGTGGACCCATGACTCCAGTACTGAGAGCCTGGGGGCCTATCTGAGGTGTTAATACTGCTCTGGCAGAGGCACAGAGGTCCAATCTTGCACTTTTGGGGGTGCCTCTGATAAGGTCTTGGACAGAAAGGGATTTCTGTGAGGAACAAACTGGATAGGATGGTGGGAAACTGGGATTGGGACAGGTGTATCCAGGGCTCCAGACCCCCCACTGCCCATTTCCCAAAGGTGGTAACAGATTTCCCTGAGCATCAACCTTAGATCGGCATTCATTAGTCCAGTGATGGCCCTTTTGACATTATTAAGTCTGCTCCGGACCCCCCATTGCACATTTCCCAAAGGTGGTAACAGATTTCCCTGAGCATCAACCTTAGATAGGCACTCATTACTCCAGTGATGGCTCTTTTGACATTGGGGGCAAAGTCCCGGTGTCTTTGCCACTGCTTGGGCTTGAGGACAATTTTTCTTAAAATGACCTTGCTGGCCACATCCAAAACAGGTTTTTTTGGTGGGCTCCTCCAGAATATTTCTCCCTCATGGCTGAAGCTATTACCTGTCCCATGGTGTGATGCCCATCTATATCTCTACATATACTAAGATAATCATTTAAGCTCTTATTTTTATGGGGCCTAATGGCCTCCTTGCAATATTTATTAGCATTTTCAAAGGCCAATTACTTTACTATAGGCATGGCTTGATCAGCATCCCCAAATACTCTACCTATGGGGCCAGATACTGGTTAAAATATTAAGGCAACTCCACGTAGTTAAAAGGAGGTTTTTTTTTGTGGGGTAACTTACAAGTAAAGGGATAGGTTACAGGGTCTGGGAAAGGTGTAGTGTAGTCCGGCACTGTTCTCTGGAGAACTCTGCTTGGTCTATCTCCAGCATCCAGGGTCCAGGAACCAAGAGAGCAGGTCCGTCAGGATCTCAGGTCTTCAGGGTCCTCTCTTGGCCCTGCCTTGTAGGCGTGACAGTTACCAAAGTCTCAATGGGGGTGGCATTTCCAGGTCAAAGCTGGAAAGGCTACACACTACATCTACCTGCTAATTGAAGCAGACGATCTACAAATTCTACAAATGGTTTTGATGGCCCCTGAATGACTTTAGATAGTTGTTCGCCAGCAGCTTTATTAGGCAGCCCTTTCCATGCTCTGGTAGCGGCTACTCTAATCTGTGCATAAACTGTGGGATCATACAAAATCTGTGCTTGTAAAGTGGCATACTGCCCTGTACCCATGAGCATCTCAAGATTATGAGCTGGAAAGCCTGCATCAGCATTTCTATTAGCTGTAGTTTGACAATGTTCTTGAAACTCACTCCTCCAAATTAAATAATCCCCCACCCCAAAGAGAGCGGCGCGACACAACTTCATCCAATCGCTAGGGGTACAATTAAAGGCAGAAAAAGATTCAAGTATAGCTGTGGTAAAAGGAGCATGGGGCCCAGATGACATTACTGCTTCCTTAAGCTGTTTAATGCTTTTAAAATCTAGAGGATTGTGTTCCCTTTGCCTCTGACCTTGAGCATTTTGAGTCTCTAAAACTGGGTAAGCAACTCCCCCCCCCCACCTCGTTAACCCCTCTATGGGTGCGGAAGGAAGGACCTTGTGCTGCAAAAGTCAGGGTTATGGGCTGGAGGTCTATCCTTGTAAGAATTCTTCTGTGATTTCCCTCTTAAGCATCTAGTATCCTTTTCTAATCTGACTTCCTCATCATCACCCTCTGAAGACAACTCTGCAGAATCAGAAACATGGGAAGTTTGAAGGGATCTGAAAGCCTCCTCTATCTGAGACTCTTCCAACACAGCTTTAGCTTCAGTTAATTGTTCTTGAACTTTGACATTATCACTAAGCAACACATCTTTAACCAAGCACCACAAAGAGAAAGTAGCTAAGGGTATGGAATCAGGCCCTTCTTTATGCAAGCATTTTTGTAAGTCAATCTTAATCTGTTCCCAATCTGGTATATTAAATCCCCCAGAGACCGGAAACCAGTGACTAACATTCTGGAGGATCTGAATGAAATCTTTAGCCGTCCTGCTCTTAATGGTGGTGCCCTGTTGCTTCAGCAGTCCAATTAACTGTTCCTCCAGAAGCGACTACGAACTAGCTGCACCTATAACAATTCACCTGCTTTTACCTTCTTTTAAAATACTGGCCAGTTTTTTCAGTGTGTCCCTTCTTTCTCAGATCTCGGTGGGACCTCCACTTGTAGCACCCGCGCTACTACCCATTCACCATGTCCAAGCAAGGGGCTGAGGATTAAAACACAGACAAGACAGCGGGTCATTCATCTCAGTAGAATGCCGTTTATTGAAGAAGGGAAGAGGCCTTAAATACAGCTTACAGCACAGTGGGAGAACCCCGGAGGGCAGAAGTTCGCTACAGATGTTTTACGTTCTTGCATCCTAGCTGTTTACACCAAATGCAGGATACACAAACAAGGAACCTCTGGTAAGCTTTTTAGGAGGAAGGAAACCAGCAGGGAATTAGCATAAGGAGGACATCTAATCAAGGTCAGCAAGCAAGGCAACAGCTACCCAAGGAACGGGGTTCAGGGCCCAACACCACTGGACAACAAAGTGTCCTTGAATCGACTGCTGACAAACAGGACAAAATGGACAGACAGGACATAAAACAAAGGACTATCGATTCTTGCCAAGACAAGTATGGTAGTGGCTTTAGCAACAGGCATTCTCTGAGACCAGGACAATATGGCACCATCCCTGAAGTGGCCTTTGCAATCCAGAAAAGGTACAGTGCTCCTTTCTTCTAAGGCAGCTGAACAGGAAGTGGACCGATGGCTTCTGATGTGCAGTGGAACAGCACCTGAAACAGTTATTCTTGAAAGAGTAACTAAGCTGATGGAGTCTAACCTCTCAATGGTAGACTGACATTTAATAAAAGAGATGAAGCCACACACACAAGCCAAGAAGAATGAACAGCTGAATTCCAAAAACATCAACAATTTCCAGAATTTAAAATCCTGAATCATGATAAGACACTAGTGGAATTCAGGTGTTTCTGGTACATGGACTACTCTCACCGAATGTGAGGTCGAACTGTAGGCCTTGTGTACATCCTGCTTCACAAATGAGTCTGTCAGAAATGCCAAGCCTATAGGCTGAAGATGATGCCCCAACATTGTGGAGAAACCTCAGGTGACTGTCCAGGCAGCTGACTGTTTCTGTCAACTCACATTTTTTTTGGAAGCTGCTTGTGTACACTTCCTGTTTTTTTAGGTAATATTGTTTCCTTCTTGGGTCTCTGAGGGAGTTGAAGATTAGACAGTTATGGTTATAGTGAATTGAAGATTAGATAGTTATAGTTAAAGATTAGATAGTTACAGTTATAGTTTTTCTTGTTAAGAATTTCAGAAAAGAAACTCACTAAAGAGGTGTAAGTGTATAAATTTGAAAGACATTATAAGATAACTCTGTTAGTAATATAAGTTAGGATAGAAAGTGAATCAGGTATATTTTGGACTTACCAAAATATGATAGATAATGGAATATTTTCTCTGAGTTTGTCAAATACAAATAGACTAGACATTGTTTAGGTATTTATTGCTTATATATATATTGTATATAATTATTGTACTTATTGTATATAGTTTTTCTTATATTAGTTATAACTTTTTTCCTTCTTTCTTTTTATTGGAATAATAGGGGGAAATGTGGTGATATTTTAATTGTGCTGAAGTGTGATTTTATTTGTATGTTAATAAATAAAGTTTGCCTGGAGATCAGAGGTCATTAGCGAGCCAGGAACAGAAGTCAGGTGGTGGTAGCCCACACCCTTAATCTGATCACATGGCAGGCAGATTCTCTGTGTGGTCAAGGACACAGCTGCTGTGAATATTGCTTTGTATAAATAAAATGCTGATTGGCCAGTAGCCAGGCAGGAAGTATAGGCAGGACAAGCAGAAAAGAGAATTCTGGAAAGTGGAAGGCTGAGTCAGAGAGACGCTGCCAGCTGCCAGCCACCACCATGACAAGTAACATGTAAAGATACCGGTAAGCCACAAGCCATGTGGCAACTTATAGATTAATAGAAATGGGTTAATTTAAGATATAAGAACAGTTAGCAAGAAGCCTGAGCCATTAGGCCAAACAGTTTAAATAATATAAGCATCTGTGTGTTTATTTTATAAGTGGGCTGTCAGACTGCCGGGGCTTGGGGGGACCTGAAGAGAAGCTCTCGGGCTACACACAGCCAAGAGTGGTGACACAAACCTTTAATCCCAGTACCAACCATAGAGACCTGGAGGTCTGTATAGACAGGCAGTGACGAGGAAGTCATGTGGTTGGGCTTAGAGCCAATGAGAAGGCAGAACAGAAAGGCAATAAAAAGACAATTCAGACAGGAAGAAACGCTCTCTCAAGGGAAGTAACGGCAGTGAGTGGTAAGCTAAAGGTAGTCTTGGCTCTTCGCTAGTGCTCTGATCTCTTGGGCTTTTAACTCTGTATTTGGCTCTGTGTTTCTTATTAAATAAGACTGTTTAGAAATTCATCTACAATCTGTAACTCCAGTACCAAGGCATCTGACACCCTCTTTTGGCCTCCCAAGGCACTAAGCAAGCACATCTTATATGCAGGCAAAGCACATGGAAAAACAAAAAGTCAACTTAAATCAGGAGTGGTAGGATGCACCTTTAATCCCAACATTCAGGAGACAGAAGCAGGTGGATCTCTGTGAGTTGGAGGCCAGCCCGGTCTATGTATCAGTTCCAAGCTAGCTAATAGACCCTATCTCAGAGTGGAGGTGGGAAGGGGAGATAGAGAAAGATGAACTCAAGGTCTGATCAGATGGTCCACCGGGTAAAGGCCCCTGCCATGCAAGCCTGGCAGCCTGGGTTCTTAGTTTACAGCTATTTACTTTCAGGGTATAAAGTCTAGTATTCCATCTTGCTACCTTTCATGACTTACGCTGAGAGGACTGATGTTCTTCCTACAGGCTTGGCTTTAGGTATGCTGGCTTTATCCTCTGGCAGCTCTGGTACTGTTTCTTTGCTTGGTAGTTCTGGCATTTTAACTACAATACATGTCTCTTCTTCTTTTTTTAAAGACGGGGTCTCACTATGTAGACAAGTGTGGTGGTTTGAATGAAAATGGACCCCATAGGCCCACAGGGAGTGGCACTATTAGGAGGTGTGGCCTTGTGGGAGTTGTGTGGCCTTGTTGAAGAAAGTATGTCACTGTGGGTGGGCTTTGAGTTTCAAATGCTCAAGGGAGGCCCAGTGTCTCTCTTCCTGCTGTCTGCTGATCCAGATGAAGAACTCTCAGCTACCTCAACAGCACCATGTCTGCCTGCATGCTGCCATGCTTCCTGCCCTAATGATAATGGACTAAACCGCTAAAACTGTAAGCCAGCCCCAATTAAATGTTTTCCTTTATAAGCGTTGCCGTGGTCATGGTGTCTCTTCACAGCAATAGAAACCTCGACTAAGATGGAAGACAGTACCAGAGACTGGGGTATTGCTGTGATAGGCTGGACCGTGTTTTTGTTTGGAGTAATATGAACTTTGGGACTCTGGATTAGAAAAGCAGCTGAATGCTTTAAGTGCTGCTTGATGGGCCATAATAGTAGGAGTGTGGAAGACAGTGGTACTGAGGGTGAATTGAACTGTGAGAACCTGGCTCAAATGGTTTCAGAGGAGAAGAATATTATATGTGGCCTAGAGATTATTCTTGTGATATTTTGGTGAGGAATGTGGCTACTTTCTGGTCTTATACAAAAAAAAATCTGTCTGAGGCTAAAGTGAAGATTTATAGATTAACAGCTTTGGCAGAGATTTCTAGACAGCCTAGTATTGACTGTGTTGATTGGTTGTAAGTGTCCACACTTACGCAGATCTATAATGAAAAGAAGCAGGCTGAGCAAGGAAAAAATACAAAATATACATTGATTTGAACAAGGGGCCATGTTCCAGCCTCAGCAAGCAGCAGAACTTGGCAGCTTCAGCCATTTGGTTCTTCATTTAGAGTCAAGGATACAAGAAAAGGATTGTGGAATCTCCCTCTGCAAGTAAGGAAAAACTCTAAGGCCAGGCGTATGTCATTGGTGTCCCTGCATGGAGGCCTAGAGAGGCCATTGCCTGAAGCTGTGAAGGTGAAGCCTGGATTACCTTGGAGACCCCAAGATATTGGAGATGCCAGAGTCAAGGGACACCTGCTGAGGAGAACTGCTAACAGCGAGTGGAACCAGCCCAAGAGAAAGAAGTGTGTTGCAGTCAACAAAGCTGAACAGAGTTGGAGATCTGAAGAGTGCTGTGACATCAGACATGGAGATGCAGAGTTTGGAATTTGCCCAGCTGGTTTTCAGACTTGCTTTAGTACAGAATTTCCTCATTATGTTCCCTTTCCTCCCTTTTGGAATGATAATGTATATACGGTGCCATTATATGTTGGAAGAATGTGATCTGCTTTTTCATTTTGCTTTTACAGGGGATTACAGTTAAGAGATTGCTTGAATCTCAGAAGATACTTTAGACTTTGGACTTTTAAACAGTGCTATCCTGTCATAGACTATGGGAACTTTTGAAGTGGGACTATAATATGGCTGCAAACCTATGAGGGCCAGGGAGTGGAATGTGGTGGTTTGAATGAAAATGGCCTTCATAGGCCCATAGGGAGTGACAATATTAGGAGGTGTGGCCTTGTTAGAGTAGGTGTAGCCTTGTTGGAGGAAGTGTGTCTCAGGGTGGACTTTGAGGTTTCAGATGCTCAAGCCAGGCTCAGTGTCTCTGTTCCTGCTGCCTGCCCATCCAGATGTAGGACTCTCGGTTACTTGTTTAGTACCATGTCTGTCTGCTTGCTGCCATGCTTCCCACCATGATGATAATGGACTAAACCTATGAAATTGTAAAGCAGCACTAATTAAATGTTTTCCTTTATAAGGGTTGCCATGGTCATGGTGTGTCTTCACAGCAATAGAAACCCTAACTAACTCAACCAGCCTGGCCTGGAAATCATAGAAATCTGCTGCCCCTGCCTGAGTGCTAGGACTGAAGGTGTGCACCACCACACCCCTGTCTGAGTGCTGGGACTGAGGGTGTGCACCACCACAGCCCAGTCAAATAGGCTCAGTTTACAACATAGCTAAAGAGAAGTCCTTTTCTGGTTGTGTTTATCTGAAGTTCCAAGTGCTTCTTCTACTTGTACATCTGTGTCTTTCCCTCACTTTGGGAAATGTCTGTTGTAATCTCACTCACTGAACAGTTTCTGACTCTAGCCTTTATCCTTCTACCCCATTCATTCTTAGATTAGATCTCTTGATATGTATTAGAAGTCTTTAAAGTTGTGCTCATGCTTAATTTTTTTCTTTATTGTTACCTTACCTGGTTATTCTTGTCTTTCAAACATTCTTTATTAATTTTTTTTAAGATTTATTTTTAAGCTGGGCAGTGGTAGCCCATGCCTTAATCTCAGCACTCAAGAGGCAGAGGCAGATGGATCTCTGTGAGTTTGAGACAAGCCTGGTCTGTAGAGCAAGTTCCAAGACAGCCAGGGCTACACAGAGAAATCTTGACTCAAAAAAAATTTTTTTTATTTTTGTTTGATGTGTATTAAGTGTTTTACCTGCATGTATGTACACCATTTGCATGCAGTACCTACAGAGGCCAGAAGAAGATGTCAGATTTCCCCCTAGAACTGAAGTTACAGGCAACTGTGAGCCATCATGTGGATGCTGAGAACTGAACCCAGGTCCTCTGGAAGAGCAGCCAATGCTCTTAACTGCTGAGCCATCTCCCCAGCCCTCCTGACATTCTTTCTTCTCCTTGCTCTAATCTGTCAGCAACACTCCAAACTTTGCCTTTTCTTTGGTTGATTGACTTACTTCCAATTTCTGTTTTTATTTTCTAGTTCCTAGCTGTTACCTCTGCATTATTATTTATCATTCATTTTGCTTACTTTGTCCCGTGATTTCCTTACTGCATCCATAGTTCACTTGTTTGAACCATCTTTGAAAACTGGTCACTTTTTTGTTGTTGTTTGTTTTTTGAGACAGGGTTTCTCTGTATAGCCCTGGCTGTCTTGGAACTCACTGTGTAGACCAGGCTGGCCGCCAGCTCATAGAGATCCACCTGCCTCTGCTGGGATTAAAGGTGTGTGCTGCCATGGCCAGCAACTGGTTCACAGTTTACAGTATAGATTTGAACTGTTTTTCCTTTGTTTCAATTAGTTTGTTACATTTGTTTTGAGTGTTGAGGAATTGTGAGCAATCCATGTCATGTTAACTTGGGTTTTCTTATTTTTTGTTTCTCTAGGTAGTGACTTGAGCATCTGTTGAGTTTGATGTCTCCCCCCCCACACACACACACACTCTTTTTAACATTTAAAATATGTTTGTTTATTGTATGTGTGTGGGCCTGCACCATGTTGTATGGATGGAGGTCAGAGTGCAGCTTGTGGGAGTTGGTTCTCTCCTTCCACCATGTGGGTTCTGGGGATCAAGCCCAGGTCATCAGGCTTGGTGGCAAGCACCTTTACCCACTGATCCATCTTGCTGGCCTTTGCCCATTATTTTTGTTTGTTTTGTTATATGTAGGTTTTCCTTTTTACAGTTTTTGTTTTACATGTGTTGGTATTTTGCCTGCAAGGATATCTATATACCACATGTATGCCTGTTGCTATGGAGGACAGAAGAGGGAGACAGATCCTCTGAGCTGGAGTTACAGATGGTTGGGGGCTGTCATGTGGGTGTTGGGAATTGAACCCAGGTCCCCTGGAAGAGCAGCCAGTACTCTTAACTGCTAAGCCATCTCTCCAGGCCCCTTTCATGGGTATTAGTGGGTATTTTTCTCTTCAGCTTACAATCCTCAGTACTATTTGGAGAAGAAACAGCAACAGTAACAAAAGCAATGACCTGACAATCTAGGTAGTAAAGTGCAGCAGGGCCTGAGAGCTGGCTGAGGAGGGAAAGGGGCTCACCACGCAGGCCTGACTACTTGAACTAAATCCCTGGAGCCCATGAGAAAAACTGGATGCACCCATCTGCAGTCCCCAGAGGAAATGGCAGGTGAAGACGAGAGAATCTGCTAGAAGCTTGCAGGCCAGCTAGCCTGGGGTGAGTAGCAGCAGAAACGGTAAGAGACCTGCTTCAGGCGGATCTCTGTGAGTTCGAGGCCAGCCTGGGCTACCAAGTGAGCTCCAGGAAAGGCGCAAAGCTACACAGAGAAACCCTGTCTCGAAAAACCAAAAAAAAAAAAAAAAAAAAAAAAAAGAGACCTGCTTCAATTAGACAGAAGGCAAGAATCTCTGACCATCACACAAAGTTCTGTGACGTGACATATGTGCACCTCCTCCACACAAAATAAAGAAATAATTTTTAAAAAACGTGCTAGAAAGCAATTGGGTTCTTTGTCACATCCTTATAAGATTAGATCGTCTCATCACCCAGTTAGGATTTTTGGTTTTCCAAACTCCCTCTTCCTAGTGAGGGCATAATGTCCTGGTTGATCCTGCCTGCCACACACAGATGTTAGCGAAGGGGGTGGGGAAAGAGAGGGTGACCGCTGGACAAATAACAGGCACCTCAGGGAAAGGGAGATGGGGAGCAATGGCAGTACGTTAGTGTCTGTGGGCCCTTTTCTAGGCATAATTCTGACAGCACTGTCCCTTCACAATAATGTCCTCTACCCTAGGGCACAGGGTGAAGGAACTTACAAGTAGAGCAAAGGGTGAGGGGCAGAGGGAGATGGTCTCTCTGCCCAGAAGTGACACTCACTGGATGCCAGTCAGTGCTATTGTCCAGTTGTCTGGGGTGGATGTCAGAATCAAAGGAGTTGTCCTATACAAGAAACACCTTTATCTGGGAGCAGACTGGGGACAATTTCTTTGGCTGCACCCATAACCACTCTGGGTTGTCACAATCAGCGGTGGTTAGGGACTGTTGCTAAAGGTCAACATTTTCACAGTTATCCCTCAGTGCTGGGCTGGGGCCTCTGTTTCTGGTCCCTTGGGAGGACAACAAATCTCACACATAATAGGCAAAGATACAAGAGAGACTCTCTTTTTCTTCAAAGACTGTTCAAGCCTGGAGCAGGTCAGGGCACTCCAGATAATGGACTTTCAAATGAAGAAGAATAGAATTCACTCACTCTTAGAAATGTGAGACAGCCGTACTAGAAGTCACGATGGCCATTGATCCAGGGACCTGTTCCTCTCTCTGGAAGCTGAATGTGGAACTGAGGTCTTTGGGTGTGCCCATTTAGGATGCTGACCAACTGGTACATGGGGAGTGGTCCAGAGTTGAGAGCTCTGTTTAGAGGAAGGAATGCTGAAGACAGCTTATCACAGGTGTGGGGAGGGTGGAGTTTTTGCCTCAGACACCTAGACCTCAGTTGCCTTACAGGTGAGTAGAGTGACCCTACACTCCACCTCCCCCTTGGCTGCATGGGAACCACCAAGGGCAACTGTTATCCTGATAGGAGGGCACACATGCTCCTTCTCTGACTTTCCCGGATGGCTCGCCATCTCCCTCGGGTCCACGTCAGGCCTGACTCTTACTAAAGCTGCCTAGACTTGGATTTTCTCCACCCTTTAAAAACTACTTATTTAATTGTGTGTGTGTGTGTGTGTGTGTGTGTGTGTGTGTGTGTGTGTCCCTGCAAGTGGGTATGTGCACCCACATGTGTGCCTGGTGCTTTCCGAGGTCAGAACAGGCATCGGATCCCCTAAAACTGAAGTTATAGCCAGTTGTGAGCCACCACGTGGGTGGGTGCTGGGGACCAAATGCAGGTCCTCTGGAAGAGCAGTCAGTACTTTTAATTACTGAGCCAACTCTCCAGCCCCTCTATTTTTATAAAAGTGTAGTACCTAAAAACCCTCTTTAATATAAAGATTCTTAGGTGTTGAAGAATTTTTGTCCTATGATGAAGAAATGTCAGTTTAGATGTCTTTTTTTTTTCTGTTTAGTGTTCTTAGGTTATAAGGGTGGCCCTTTAAAAATTATGACAAAATATATGTCTTCCTTTTCTCCTTTGAAAATAATTTAGAAGTCACTCTTTCAGTAGAGACGGTTTAAAAAAAAAAAAAAAGCAAAGAATTTAGAGGTTCTTTTGTTTGCCAAGTGCAACAGCTGCCTTTCCTGCATGAAAGGACAGTGACTGACAGATTTAGGAACGCAAGACTTGAGAGGTGGGGGAGGGGTCTGGTTTGGGGACTGAAGGCTGAGGCGAACAAGGGAAGCCTGCCAGGAGAGGGTTAGATAGCAACTCGGAGGGTGTGGTGGGGTTGCATGGGTAACAAGGGCGTTTTTTTATTAAAGACTTTTAATTTTTTAATTTATTTTTATATGTATAAGCATTTTGCCTGCATGTGTATATATGCACTACAGTGCCCGCAGAGGCCCAAAGAGGGCGATGGAGCCCCTGAAACTGGAATTTTTAACCAGTTGTGAGGCACTATGTGGGTGCTGGTAATCAAACCTAGGTCCTCTGCAAGAACAGCAGCAAGTGTTCTTAACCCCTGAGCCATCTCTCCAGCCCGAAGACATTTTTGTTTGTTTGTTTGTTTGTACATCCCAACCAAAGTTTCTCCTCCCTCCTCCCCTCCCACCTTCCCACCCCCAGCCCCATCCACTCCTCCTCCTCTGTTTCTCTTCAGAAATGGCGGGCCTCCCATGGCTATCAAGCTCCCATGGTATATCAAGTTGCAGGGAGACTAGGCACCTCCTCTTCTATTAAGGTTGAATGAGGCAATCCAGTTGGAGGAAAGGGTCCCAAAAGCAGGTAACAGAGACAGAGACAGCCCTGCTCCCACTGGTGGCAGTCCCACAAGAAGACCAAGGTAAACAACTGTCACACATATGCAGAGGGCCTAGGTCAGTCCCATGCAGGCTCCCTGGTTGTCGGTTCAATCTCTGTGAGCCCCTGTGAGCCCAGGTTAGTTGGTTCTGTGGGTTTTCTTGTGTCCTTGACTCCACTGGCTCCTATAATCCTTCCTCCCCTTGTCCGGCAGGATTTCCCGTGCTCCGCCTAATGTTGGGCTGTGAGTCTCTGCATCTGTTTCCATCTGTTGCTGCGGGAAGCCTCTCTGATGACAGCTGGGCTAGGCACCAATCTATGAGTACAGCAGACCATCATTAGGAATCATTTCTGTGCCATCTTCACCCCAGCACATCTTATTGGTAGGACAACTTGTAGGTCAAAGGGTTTGTGGCTGGATTGGTGTCCCGGACCCTCCACTGGAAGTTTTGCCTGGTTATGGGAGATGACCCGTTCAGGTTCCATATCTCCCATTGCTAAGAGTCTTAGCTAGGGTCACCCTCATAGATACCTGGGAATTTCCATTGCTCTAGGTTTCTAGCTCATCCCAGAGATGCCCCTGATTCCAGTTGTCTCTCCTAGTACTCTCTCCCTCCATCCTCCCCCATCTGATCCCTCTGTTCCCATGCCCCCATTTCACCACCCCACACTGGTAATGTCCATTCTATTCCCCCCACGAAGACATCTTTGATAAGAGTATTGAGTGAAGTACTGTGTCGGTTAACTATTTCCACTGTGTGGTAGTATTGTGTTTCCCAAAATATTGTGTACCCTAATAAATTTATCTGGGGTCAGAGAACGGACAGCCACTAGATACAGAGGCTAGAAAATGGTGGCACTCACGCCTTTAATCCTAGCATTCCAGAGACAGAAATCCCTCTGGATCTCTGTGAGTTCAAGGCCACATTAGAAAGAGCCAGGCATGGTGACACACACCTTTAATCCCAGGGAGTGATGGTAGAAGGCAGAAAGATATATAAGGCGTGAGGACCAGGAACTAGAAGCATTTGGCTGGTTAAGCATTTGGCCTGGTTAAGCTTTCAGGCTTTCAAGCAGCAAGCAGTTCAGCTAAGATTCATTCTGGATGAGGACTCAGAGGCTTCCAGTCTGAGGAAACAGGACAAGCTGAGGAACTGGCAAGGTGAGGTGGCTGTGGCTTGTTCTATTTCTCTAACCTTCCAGCATTTACCCCAATACCCGGCCTGGGTTTGATTTTATTAATAAGAACTTTTAAGATTCCTACTACATCTGGCCCCCAACGTTCGTGGTATGAATTGATGAAAAAGCTGTTTGTCTGTGGCTTAGTTGGCCCCAGCTCAGGCCTGAGCTACATGTGGTGGTATTGTATTGTCCAAAATATTGTGTATGCTAATAAACTTATCTGGGGTCAGAGAACAGGGCAGCCACAATATTAAAGGTTAGGCAGTGGTAGCACACGCCTTTAATCCTAGCATTCCAGAGGCAGAAATCCATGTGTTCAAGGATACACCCAAGCATGGTGACCAACGCCTTTAATCCCAGAAAGCAAGCCTTCAATCCCAGGGAGTGGTGGTAGAAAGCAGAAAGGTATATAAGGCGTGAGGACCAGAAACTAGAGGCATTTGCCCTGGAGAGGCATTTGCCCTGGAGAGGCATTTGGCCTGAAGAAGCATTTGGGCTGGTTAAGCATTCAGGCTTCTAGCAGCAGTTCAGCTGAGAGTCATTCGGATATGAGGACATAGAGGCTTCCAGTCTGAGGAAGCAAGACCAGCTGAGGATCCGGCAAGGTGAGATAGCTGTGGCTTGATCTGTCTCTCTGACCTTCCAGTGTTCGCCCCAATAACTGGCTCAGGTTTGATTTTATTAATAAGAACTTTTAAGACTCATGCTACAGCTACACTCAGCCGGTTGTGGTGGTGCACACCTGTTGGATTTGCTGAAGGAGACAGAGGCAGGAGGATCCCGAGTTTGAGGCCGACCTAGGAGGCTTGCTAAGGAGAAGCTTTGACCGGGACCTACCCACAAACGGTGGTGGGACCATGGAGGCATTGGCAGCTGCTCCGAGTTGCTGGCTACTTCTCATCATGTTGGTGACTGTGGTGATGCTGCTACCTGGGACAAAGTGTTAACTACTGCTTGTTCAGAGAAGAATTGCCAGGACCATCGTGTTACAAGAAAACATCGACAAAGGTCAGTTTGGAAAAGTTTGGCAAGACAAATGGTGGGGAGAAATTGCTGTGAAGATATTCTCTTCCAGGGAAGAACATTTGTGGTTCCAAGAGACAGACATTTATCAGACTGTGATTACTCCAAACCACAGAGGAGACACACACATACACACACACACAAAAAAAGTCTGCAGTGAACCATGACCACGCCTAACAGTGACTTTGAGATCTTCAAAAAGATGACAGGACTCCACAACGATGATTCCATATGGACTATGGTAAAGCCATTAAGTTGATTAACACCATGGAAAGATCGACTTTGGACTACAAACTGCTTAGGACAATTTTGAGATGGCTAGCTGAGATGATCCAGCCTGACAGACTACTTGAACAAGGACTTGAAACAAGCCCTGCACTTTCTCATTATGCAGCGGCTGGACAAATGATACAGGACTTGACAATTAACCCAAAAATTTTCTTTTCAGGATCCCCTAAAGATGGAAGTAATTTTAAGAAAACAACGCCCACATTCCCAAGAGGTGGGATGGGAAGTTTTTGGTCGTTTAATGAGTTATGGATATTGTCATTGTTTATGATGCTTGGTAACAAGTTGTTAATTGTTAATGGTCAGGAAAAAAGCTGAACATGGAGATTAGATTCAGAGGTTTTGTTTAAAAAAGAAAGAAAAAAGAGAAAAGAATATAGATATGAGATAGATCACTGAATTTATTCTGAGAAAAGAGATAAAGAATAATAGAATAAATGGGTAGATCACTGAGTCTACACTAAAAAGAAAAAGAGGAAGATATAAAAATGACAAAAGGTAGATTACTGAATCTATCATGAAAAGAAAAATACTTTTAAAAAGGAATTACTTGTTTTAAATAAGATAAGTAATGAAAATTTTTTGTCTGAGTTTATCAAATGTTACTGGACTGGACATTGTTAATATATATAATGGAGTTTTCTAATCTGAATCTGTCAAATGTTAATGGACTAGACATCGTTAATGTAATCTTGACTGTGTATATTGTATATACTTATTGGATATAATTTTTCTTATACTAGTTATAAGCTTTTTTAATTTTAGACAAAAAGAGAGGAAATGCTCTGACAAAAGCAGCTAAAAGAAAAGAGTATTTTGGATCACAGTTTGAGGACACAGTCCATCATGGGTGTAGACATGGCATCCACAGAAAGCAAAGAGAGACAAACGTTGGTGCTCAGCCCGCTTTCAACTTTTCATTTAACCTCAGAGCCCAGCCCATGGGAAGGCTGCCCACATTCAGGGTGGGTCTCCCTCCTCTGTTAAACTGACCTAGAAATACCCTCACAGACACATCCAGAGCTGTACTTCCCAGGTGACTCCAAATCCCAGCATGTTGGAAATTAGAGAATGCACTATATATTTTCAGCCAAGCCCTTTTTCCAAAGGACAATCTAGAGTTTAGAAATTCTACACTCCACTGTAAAATATTTTGAGTTTATTTCCTTTTGCAGATTCTGCAAAAATTCTGAAATTCCCAGTCCTATTCCAATTCCAAGGGCAAGGCAGGAAAGAGCCTGTTTTCCCCTGTTCAGCTCCATGTTGGCAAAAGCATTCTCATTAGAAACACTCAAAGTGTGCAGAAACACACAAAATGGATAGTAAAAAGACTTCAGTTCCCTGTTTAATTACACCATTTAAGGTTAGCACGTCCGGCACTAATAATGCATCACTTTATGATTTTTCTCTAAGCATTTATGGACACACACATACTTATTAGTTGGTGGAAAATGAATTCATGGGGTCAAAATAATTTCCATATTTTCTTCTTCAACATGTTAAAATAAATTTTGGAGGAGGTAATACATGCTTAGAGTGTAAATTTAAAATGTGTAAGGGATATAAAAGCAGTTACCATTACTGACCCAGCCCATCTAGTCCCTTTGCTGGGGACAAACACCATTACTAGTTTCTTCCTCATCTTTCCAGATATATTCTGTAATATGTATGTTAATCCATATAAAATTAAGATTCTGAAGTAAAAAATACAACTCTCTGAGAGTCATATATTTGTGTATATATATATATACATTTTTACTTTAATAATGGTATCACACCATATATATTGCAGTATGTATGTATGTGTTTGTGTGTATGTGTGTATACTGGCATGACTAAGTATTAAACCTTGTGTGTGTGTATGTGTGTGTGTGTGTGTGTGTGTGTGTGTGTGTGTGTACTGGCATGACTAAGTATTAAACCTTGTGTGTGTGTGTGTGTGTGTGTGTGTGTGTGTGTGTGTGTGTTGGCATGACTAAGTATTTTTAAGTCAGGGTTTTGCTAAATTGCTCAAGATGCCCTTGAATTGTAATCCTGTTTCTGTTCCCTGAGTGTCTGGGATTACAGGTCTTAGTCATCAGATCTGGATTCTAGAAAGTCCTTTAAGACTACTTTGAATTTGTCTATAGTACTAGGGATTGAACACAAGGCATAGAGCAGGTGAGGCAAGCATTCTACCCCCAAGCTACATCTCCAGCCTCTGGTACTTTAATAATTTCATTTTTAGAAGTAGGGAATGAATCTTCTAAGACAATTTATAATCACAATAATCATTTTATTCTCATAGGAATTTTGTGGTAGGTCACCATTTTAGAGTTAAAAAAACAAAAACAGAAAGTCAGGTAAAGTAGTGTATGTCTGTCTGGAGTCCCAGCTGTTCTGAAGGCTGAGCCCAAACTTTTGGCATCAAGCTGGGCAATGGAGTGCAATATCATTTTTTTTTTTTTTTTAAAAAAAGAAGAAAGACAGGAAGAAAAAAAAGAGAGGGTGGAGGTTGAGCGCTTTCTTCCACTACAGGTAATAAGTAGCAAGCTTGTGTCTTCAGACCCATTCAGTTGACATTCCTGTCAATATGGTCATGCATTACACCCTCTCTCTTTCTAAATGATTATGTATGTATGTGCACCATATGTGTGCCTGGTGCCCCAAGGACCAGAAGAGAGTGTCAGATGTGCTGGAACTGGAGTTACTTCCAGACTGCTAGCAGCAGCCATGTGGGTGCTGGGAACCGAACCCAGGTCCTCTCCAAGGACAGTAAGTGCTGCTAACCACTGAGCCATCATCTCTCCAACCCCACGCTCGGTCTCTGTATAGAATCTAACATCAGTATAAAGCCAGTTTTTGCTTGTTTTTAAATAACACACAGGAGTGAATCTGTGTGCTTTAGGGTTGAGTAACAAGTGTTTACAAAGGGACAGAGGACCTGGTTCTTTCTTACCTCACTTCATCCCATCAACCCTAGTTAGCAAAATACCTCACTTTTTTTAATTTGGGATGGTGGTGGTTGTTTTTGGTTTTTCGAGACAAGGTTTCTCTGTGTAGTCCTGGCTGTCCTGACTCCTGTAGACCAGGCTGGCCTTGAACTCAGAGAGCCGCCTGCCTCTGCCTCCTAAGTGCTGGTTTTAAAGACATGAATCACCACAGCCTGGCTTAGACCTCATACCTCATTCTTAAAATAAGTTTTGTATCTCAGCCCTGAGGGTTGGATTTCCCCTTTGAATGGCTATTATAACTGAATTTTTGCATCATTAGCTTTACAACTATTTCTGGATATAACTAAATACAAAACCATTAATAATTGAATAGCTTAAAAAAATCCAAGTGTATCTCAAAGAAGATGAGAAAGTCCTAAGACTACGCCTGTTACAGTTGGGGACCAAATAAATAGTAAGAAAGGGCACTTGCTCTCCAGCTGTGTGTAATCAGAAGCCTCTGGGTGATTGAGGCCTGTTGCTCCACCCCCTCCCTTAACTCTGTGCCTATTCTTAAAATGGAGACAACAATGGTAATAACTTCAGCTCTCATCTCTCCTAGTTAGTCCTCTTTTGGTCTACAATGGGCATTAAATTAAAAAATGAAGAGTTAAAAAAAAAATCTTCTAAAGAGAAGTTACTCCAGGCCAAAAAGTTGGTCAAATGCCATGTTGAGTCACCATCTAAGTTTAGACTCTGATGCAGAGGCCTGACTCCTGAGGGAGGTTTTCCAAGGTTTTATAGCAATGATTTTGATAGCCTTACTAAGACATGCAAAAGTAAATGTTCACAGGAATGTTCAAATGAGAAATATTCAAACAGTGTAGAAATACCAGTATTTTGCTCTTCCAATCTCTGTCACTGACTCTAATAAACACAGGACAGTGAGTGCTATAGCTCATTGTCTATGGTGCTCACCCAGTATGTGCAAGGCCCTGGAGTCATCCCTAGTATACATGCACACACACACACACACACACACACACACACACACACACACTCCAAGTGGTTTCCATCTGCCCTGTTCTAACATATATATGCATGTGAATTTCTTCCCTGATACCAGTGTTAGGGAAGCTGGTATGGAAAGAAAATGCAGTGAATACACGTTACATCTGAGGATACTTGTCTGAACATACAAGTTTAACACTGAAACACAAAGACCTACTACACTGATGGGGGAAATGGAACATCAATCACTCCATCATTTTGGAGCAGAGCTGGAGAGTTCAGAGAAACAGTGTCAGTGGGAGACTGTGGGACAGCAGCAAAGGATACAGAGGTAATGTGAGTGGTGGTGTGGGCACGGGCTTCACGGGAGTGAAAACTCTTGTATTCGGTTGCTGCCTCAATCCTGTGTAAGCTGGGTTGCCTTGGGTAAGACGTTTAATTTCTCTCTGAGTCTTGGGCTTTACATTTTGATTTTTATCACATCTCCGTGTATATGTATTTTAAGAGATTTCTTATTGTCATTTTTAAATTTACATTATGTATGTTTGCCTGCATAACATGTGTGTGCACCGACCATTTTCACAATTTTAACTGTGCTGATCCATGGGGAGGAAGGGCTTGCTGTCTCCTAGCATCCTTTTCAATTTCTCTTTGCAGGGTTTTTAGTTTTTGCAGGCATCTCTTGCCTCTTTGATTAGCTATCCTCCAAGGTGGTCTGTTTGTTTTGTTTTGCGTGGTTACTTCAAAGGGAATCTTTTTCAGATTTCTTCCTCTTAAAG
>CABHPP010119044.1:29646-42528 GCA_902168425.1 Peromyscus attwateri | reverse complement strand
AGAGAGAGAGAGAGAGAGAGAGAGAGAGAGAGAGAGAGAGAGAGAGAGAGAGAGATCTGTATAACAGGAGCAGTAGGTCCTAAGAAATAAGGTAACATCAAGGTGCTGGTCTGCGAACTTTTTGTAGGACTGATGGCAAAAACATAGGTGAGTAATGAATGGGGAAGCAGTCAATTGCTAGGTAGCTATACAGGTTTAAGAGGGTTGGAAAACACTGAGGAAGGATCCCTCACTGTGGTGATATTTTATTTGTGCTGAAATGTGATATTTTATTTGTATGTTAATAAATAAAGTTTGCCTGGAGATCAGAGGTCATAGCCATAAACAGAAGTCAGGCGGTGGTGGCACAAGCCCTTAGTCCAATCACATGGCAGGCAGAGTCTCTTCATGTTCAAGGACACAGCCAAGCGTGGTGACACACGCCTTTAATCCCAGTACCAACCATAGAGACCTGGAGGTCTATATAGACAGGCAGTGACAAGGAAGTGATGTGGCTGGGCTTAGAGCCAATGAGAAGGCAGAACAGGAAGGCAATAAAGGCACAGGTTAGACAGAAAGCTGTCTTGGGAAGCTACAGTGAGGTGGTAAGCTAAGGTTAGTTGATGGCTATTGCTCTGATCTCTATGGCTTGTACCTCTGTATTTGGCTCTGTGTTTCTTATTTAATAAGACCATTTAGAAATTCATCTATACCTCACTCATGGACTTTAGACCCCTCTCTTCTGTTTCCTTGGTAGTGTTTGAAATGAAACTATCACAACTGTCTTTAATATTTAAGTCACCATATAAAAGTTGGAGGTACCTGGACTTTGTTGAGGTCCACTAAGGCAAATCTACTTTCGCCAGGTCAAAAGATACTATCTAAGTTTCAAGTGTGAACCTTGGTAGAGACCAAGCATTCTATGCTACCCAAAGTAGTCATACTATTATCTCCTTCTTTAAATAGTTAACCTGAATGGTCTATTAATCATCTTGTCAGGAACCTATCCACTTACCATCCAGGAAATCTGGCTCACCTGGAGACATGCTGAAGAGAAGGAAGGACTAATTATCCCCTTAAAGAGATGTCATGCTTTCCCTTGTCAACTGCTTACAGACCTTTAGTCCTATACCACTGCCATGGCTCTGTAGCACTGTGGTGGACAAACTTTTCATTTTCTATATCTCTTTCATTTGGGTATTGGTCAAATCTTGGACATGCTTTCCTTGATGCCCTGGGGTTTTTCATTCATTCCCTGATTTTTCATGTAGAACTCTTGCAAAAGCATGGCTTTCTCCCGTTGGGTTTTCCAGCTCCCCCCACCAGGCATCTGCCAGAACTTAGAGCTAGCTGGGTTTTTGTTTGTTTGTTTGTTTGTTTTTGTGTGTGTGTTGTTTGTTTGTTTTGTTTTTCTCTTAGACTCTAATAAAACTCCCCTCAAGTTTTAAGTTAACTCTTAAGTTCTTTTATTAATGCAACTAAAAATGGACCCTGACTTCCATAATAACATGAGGTGACCTCAAAGGGCCCCCCAGATTCCCCCGGTAACAAATCCAGAGGAATCTGAATGCTTTCTTACAGTCTCAGACACATCCTCGTGTATAGGTTCTAGGCAGGTGCTCATTTAAGAGAAGACATAAAAAGGAATGAGGAAGCAGAATTGTCTTCTGGCAGTTCACACCTCCAGAAAGGACATCCTTCAACTGCTGCTTTGGGGTCCTGTCCTATCAAAGTAGTTTCTATCTTCTGTCCTCATCATTAAAGTTGGGGAGATAAAACTGTGTGTCTTTCCTTCCCCTACTAGCAACCCATGGACCAACAGACCCTGCAGTATGGTACATAAGCAGAACAGGAAAAATACTGCAACTTCCAGATCAAGAGTCCAGGATACACAAGACCCCAAGTCACTTTTCTGGTTAAAGAAGTCAATCTTTTCTTTATGAATTGGTCCTTTGTTCTTCTTTTTTCCAAAGCTGTTTATTCTATTTACTTACTTTCCTGTTTGCGTGTGGATTTCAAGATTTTAAAAAATTCTATTTATGTTAAGAATTCTATTTACGCCACTGGAATTTTCATCCCTTTGAGAACTGTATCTAAACATTTATTGCCAAACTAAAGAAATTTACATTTTTTTTCCAGTGCTGTAAATGTTAGAGTTTTGTGTTTTATATTTTGGTCTGTGATTCATCTTGAAGTAGTCTTTAAGTGTATAGGGTTTCTGTTTAAATTTAATTGTGTCTGCCTGTATAGTTATTGTGGTCACATTCGTTGGAAAGACGTTTTTTCCATTGAATTATCCTTTTTCATTTCTTTAAGACGCCATGTTTATATGGATCCAAGTTTATATGGATCTGTCTCTGCATTCTATGGTGTTTAATTGATGTATTACTTTACACTTTTTTCAAAGCTACACTTCTGTGGTTAACATAGCTTTAAGGTAAGTCTTGAAATAGGATGGTGTCAGAACGCTAAGTTAAGTGGTTTGGTATTATTTTATTAGTCTGAATCTTCTGTCTTTAAATATAAACTTTCTAATCAGTTTACCCACTACCACTATATAACTCACTGAGAGGTTTTGGAGGTTGCATTGAGTTTGTAAATCAGGTTCGAAGAACTGACATCTTGGTAATGAGTCTTCTTCAATTCCTTAAATATGATACACTTCACTTACTTATTTCTCATAATTTTTCATCACAATTTTGTATTTTTTCTTCCTATATACCTTATACTTGGAACAACGTGTAGTTTTTAAATGCAAAGAAAATTGTATGGAGGTGATTAGATTTCTTCACTCTATGTTATAGGGTATAGAGGAAAAGTTAGTAATAGTTGAAAATACTGACCACGAGTTTTAGAGAAAAATCAGTAAAAATGGCACAAAGAACTCAAGGGAGATGATATTGGTTTTAAAAAGAAATTTGCAGATGAAACATGACTTCAGTGGCTAATAAAATAAATTACAAGGTATTCTAGGAGAATATTGGGATCTCTACTAATGATAGTATAATGATATATCCACAAGGTATATCATGAGAAAATTAGTACAACTGGAAGTATTAACTGTTAAATGTAGTGAATCCTTAAAATGTTTCACCACAATCCTCTGTACTATGTAATATGTGCTAAAACATGTATGTAATCAGACCATTTCTCCTTTTCTCAAATCTCACGCTTGTCACTTTTTCCAGTGAAGGAAACAAAAGAGAAGAACCACAGTTGCCCATGTTTGCCAGTAAACAAAGTGAGTGCAATCTGGATATTCTGAATTTGAGAATAAATTCTTAGTCTCCATGACAGCGTTTGCTCTGTTGGTTGGTTCTGTGGACACTTGAAATGCTAAGATATACAGACTCTAAGGATGGTGAAGAGGCAGTGGTAGAAGAGTTTGGTAAAGAAAACTTCACCATCTGTCAGGTTCTCACAAACACTTCTCTGAGTAGTATTGAGCTTGGAGAAATACAATCTCATCATAAAAACTTAGCATTCTGAAGACAACTTAGCTGAGCTCTGAATTCATCTGTCATAGGTAACAATGGATAGACTACAGTCCTGTAAGAGCATGTCTTCCTGGACCCAGTAAGGGAAATAATTTAGAAGGTCACAGACGATAGTGAAATGCAAAGGTATATCAGGTCCTAACTATGATTTTAAAGGAAAGTCAAGAGGAATTGTTAGATGCTCAGCTATTAGCTTAAATATACTTTCCCAATGAGAAAAAAAATATTAATTACAAAATCCTTAAGTGACATTTAAAAATACACATATGCTATTCTAGCTTAAAACTATAAAAGAGAGGGAAAATTAAAATGAATTCTCATAAAATAAGTAAATCTGAAATAAAGCATTAGATTCTGATGACTTGTTGAATTTTATTAGCTATCAAATTCATTTGACAGGCAAAATATTCACTTAAAGATACACTGAGATAAGCATAAATAACAACATTTAATTAACAGTTCTTTCAGGTGGGCCTTTACAGGACAATAACTCCTTTGTACTGAGAGATGAGCCAGTGTTTTTTGCAAAGCAGTGTATATTTCTTTCAATTAAAAACAAAGCAATGAAATGACAAAATGGTGCCATTTTCTGCTTTGGGCTACTGATGTGTGCTCAACTTTGTTATCATCTCTTATAGATTTCCTATAAAATGCCAAATGTGATGACTGTTCAGACATCCCATAATATATTTTGCAAAATTACAGAACATTCTATGTGATATGATTATCATCTGTTCCAATTATACAGAACACAGGATCATGCTCAAGATCTACATTTATTTGAAAACATTTAGTTCAATTTACATGAATGCAGAAAAATAACATCCAATACACCACAATAGTGGAAGAGATGAAATAATCAATTTCTGTCACATTTACACACGCATGTAATTATATATCTAGATAAGCATATGATTATATATCTAGATAAAAGGTGATCAATCACAATCACGGGTCAAGAACCAGCTTCTCAGTAGTAATATGTTCCCCTCTTGAGTATGTAGGGCCTTCTAGGTTTATTCTCATACAGCTGCCTTTTCAGAATGTAAGGGATTTTTCTCTTTATCACTTCCTCCTTCTCATCTTTGCCGTTGCCATTATCAAGAATATCTTCCTGGATTATCTAAAATAGAGAAAACACAAAGAGAAGTTACATGCATGAAATATATTTCAGATAATTCCTTACATCGTATTCTATTTATTTGAGTCAAAATGTACCTGTAGGATCAGAGAAACTATTTTGTCCCATGAGAGATGGTTATCAATGACTGAGATGGAATCAGATTATTATCATTCTGATTATTTATGCCCTTCCTCAGCTCACCAGCCTACCTCTTTTCAAAAATGTGTTTATATTTTCCAGCTGACGGGCTACACCAGAGACACCTACAAATTAGTTTTGAGGCTTTGAATATATAACGGCAGTCCAAAAATGATATGAAATGTATCACAATAAATATAGTTTTGAATCTCACAAGCCGTTGGAATAAGAAGATAACAGGATTTTAGGTTGGTTTAAGTCGATTACTGATATGACTTGAAAGTCATTCCAGTAACCAGTTTCCTAAACAAAGAAAGAATTTCCTGTTTCAAGCATCTTAGATGTTGTACCAATCAACAAAATTGGAAACTCTGTTTAAATTGCTAAGATCTCCGGATTATAGCTGTCTCCCAAACTTTGGGATCACAATAATGAATACTGATATTTCAACTGTAATGCACATGCATGCCATCCCATCACCAAGCATTTTGTTTCATTCCACAGTTACTGAGTTTCAGAGAAGGCAAAGCAGCTTCTGTCAGGCAATCTAGGTTTTTAATCTTTACTTTCTTTAAAGTGCAAAGCCTGTAATTACTTCTACTATGCTCTGAGTGATATTATCATTTTATTTTTAAATGACTCAACAGTTAAAATAACAAGAGTTTAAGGCTTATGTTCAGTTGACTTATATGCTAATTAGTTTATTGGGGAAGTCTTTCTTCCCTGGATAAATAAGGCATAATTGACATTTCCCTCTGCTAAGATCTGAATTTTCAAGTTTTATTGAGCTAAATAGTGTTTTAAAAAGACTGTTCCATTTAGCTGGAATTAAAATTAAAGGATGAATAGTACAACAAGATAATTTGAACTAGCCTTTTTGGTTTTTTCATCTGGAAAGCATAGTTATGTTTACCAGTCAGTATAAACACCAGGAGTTCTGCCTGCATTTCCTCCTTTCACGAGGTATTTCTGTGGCAGCCACTTACAGGCTTGTTATATTAACAGAGAGGGCACCCTCAGATCTGCAATGCTGGTGTAAGCCCACAATCTAAAACATTAAGCAAGCCTCTCAGGCCTTGATCTGAAAAATAATGCTTCTCCAGTCAGAGAAGTGTAATAGCATCCATTTTTCTTTTTAGGAAGATTCGCTTGTCTTCCACATTTTCCATCTTTTGGCCCAAATTTTTGTTACTTCTTCCCAAAGCTCTAATTTATTTTTTAGTGAAATGTATGTCAAGACTATAAAAAAATAACATGTTGCTGTTTTGGTCATTGGTAGATTACTACATTTTTCAGTTTTTTTTTTCCACTTTAAAGACAGTCAACCACACATGGTAGTGCACACATTGATACTGGCACTTTGGAGGCAGGGGCGAGAGGATTGCTACAAGTTTGAGACCATTCTGGACTACATAGGACAGCCAGGGTTACACAGCTGTTAAGACTTTTTCTCAAAAAATGAATAAATAAATCATCTAAAGGTACATCAGTATTCTTAATGTCATTCTGGACTATATAGGACAGCCAGGGTTACACAGCTGTTAAGACTTTTTTCTCAAAAAATGAATAAATAAATAATCTAAAGGTACATCAGTATTATTAATGTCATTCCTTTAATGATGTCTTGCTTGCTTATTTTATCAGTAGGAAAGTAGGTTTTGGAGTTAAAGCTTAATGTTTGGAGAACTGAATCCCATTTGGATATACCTAAGGGGTGGTAGGTACTTCACTCTTCTGAATTTAAGTTTTGAGTCTGAAGAGGACCACGTCTAACTCAACAACGTCTGTTTCAGAACACTTAATTGACAAAAGAGCTGGAATATGCATATGAAATGTTGATAATAAAAGTTATAAGCACTTATCTACTAATATAGAATAAAAAGGCCTTTCCTATGTGGATGTATGTGTGTGCACACACATACACACACACACACATATATGTATATATATATATAAAATATTATTTGAAAAATTAAGAAATATTTTACTTGCCCAATAATCAAATACAAAAGCTGAAAAAAATTCCTATGCACATGCTAGTCTGTGAGTGGCAACTAGAAACCTTGGTTTTTTTTCTCTTTTTTTTTGTAAATTTGCATTGTGTTTGTTTATAGATAATTATGCATAATTTTTAATTTTAGGAATAAAGGTTGGATTTACTATTACCAATATGTCAGTGTTTCATCATTTACATATATGGTTTAAGTGTGCCTCATACATACCATTACCCTTTTAAGACCAAATATTTTCAGGACACTTTGAAGTTAAGAAGGCTGTTCAAAATAGGATTCATTACTTTCTAGTATTTGGAAGTCTCCCTACTATGCTTTTATAAGGGTATAGAACTGAATACAAATGAGATACCACTACTACAATGACTCTCATGCCCATCTAAAGTTCTGTTATACCTCCCAGTGTTGAAAGGCCCTGCTGTGGCAAATTTTCTGGAGCTGGAATATGGTCAGCATTGCTTCCAAGCTAAAGCCATCTAGAACAAGGGGAAGTTTCCTTTTTCCAACAAGATCATCTTCGTGTGTTTCTCCTGCTTCCTCTGCTGGGCTGTTCAGGTTATTTATAAGGCTGCACACATTTAGCAAGGTCATTTTCCAAGAGGGAGGACTTGCTTTACTGATCTGAAATATTGAAAAAAAAAGATATTACAATTAAAGCCTGTTAGTGGAGTATGAAATATGCATTGGTTGTGTTAAAAAACCATTATATTTTAAGTTCTACTTATAATAAAACTGTGAGTGTGTGAATCCCTTTTTTATTATACTCTTAACTCACAGATATTAAAATCTGAGTATGAGGTTATTCACTCTATTTTCAAAAAGCTTGTAATCCTTTCTACTGGCTGCCTTGAACAAGGTTATCTAGCCGTTGCATGCAGTGTTCTGAGTTCGTATGATATTTTAGAAGAACCATCCTTCATTTAATTTCAGCAATACTTTGTGCCTTACCAGTTCATATGTTATTTCAATTTTACATTTAGAAAGTTCTTTAGAGAGTTTCTATTTCAGTGTTTTCCTAAGATTAGTTCATTAGAACACTGCTTCTTGCCTCAACCATTTTAAAATCTACTTTAAATTAAAATAGAATTACATCACTCCCCCCCTTTTCCTCCCTTCATCCTCTCTCAGATACCCTCCCTTGAATCCCTCCCATGTCTCCCCCTACTCTTAAGTTTATGGCCTCTTTTTCTTTGATTATTATTGTTGTAAACATACACATATATTTGTGTGTGCATATGCACAAATAGATATAAATGCAACCTGCTTAGTTTGTTTGTTTGTTTGTTTTCTCGGTGGTGATGTTTATAGTGAAAACTATATACACACCTCCACTATTTTAAACAAACATTCTACTGTCATTAGAATTCAAGGAAAGGAAAGGTTTTTAAATTAAATATCCTGAAATCTTACATGTGAATGTGTATGTGGATTAGTGGAAAATAGGCTAGACTAGACTAGACTAGAATGGAATGGAATAGACATGTATTTGATAATATATTTGGAAAAAGTTTTCTGTCTAAATAACAAATTCTAACTATAGTCCTTGTCATGTGTGTTTCATTATTAAATGTGACCGAAGAGCTATCATTATCCCTCAGTACCCATGATTCACTGAACTGAGATCAGCTTAGCAGGTGATGAATCTGGGGATGTCAGCAAAGGGCAAGTAACTGAAGTCATCAGGTGTCATCTAGCTCTAAAATTTACATCTGACTAAAAATGTGAGAGCTTGTAACAGATCCTGGATTCCAGTTGCTTATTCATAAACATGCATTGAACTCCCACCATATATCAGGATTTGAGTTTGATTACAAACAATAATATAGTTAGCTTCCAATAAAAACATGCTTTACCGGAACTATGTTTTTTTTATTAAAGTACACTTCAATACCAGTGATGATTATATGTATGTGTGTGTATATTGAGAACAACAAACAAATACTCCTGGGTCTGCCATTTTATTTTAGCCATTTGAATTCGCTTGAGCTCCTATTACCTAGATAGTTTTAGTAATTGCTTTTCAATGTTTAAACAACTTTATCCTAAAATAGAAATTGTTCACATACTTGATTTAAAAAGTGGAAAGAGGAAGGCTCATGATCTCTGGAGCTTGTAATAATGACATTGCAAGAAAAGAATCAAATATTCTTCTCATCAAAGTTTTAAATGCAGTCATTTGGTTAAGGTGATCATATATCGAGAGTTCTCATTTACATATAAAGATGATTGAGTGACAGAAATGAATGATAAAGTGATGTCATAGCAAAACATAAGCTGTGCTTTTTATTTTTATCCTAGCAGCAAAATTTTTTATGTCTGGATACCTTTCTCATCAAAGATCGTATCTTATTTATCTCAGCTGAAATGAAGCAATGTAATATAAATACTTCATCTTGAACTACTTTAGACCAATTGAATTTACACCATTGCACCGTATTTTCTTTAGTGGAAAAGACACTATTCCAGATATTGAATTTTTTTCTTGCATTTGCTTGGTCAGAGAGAGTAACCCAAACTCTCACATGTTCTCAGAACACACATCTTCAATAGTTGTAAGGTAATGTTATCATGTGCTCTCAATCACAAACTTGCAAAATACATATCTTTCTTTTCTGCTCAGTGTCAAACATAATAAAATTGCCTTTGCATACTAGAGATTTTTGTACCTAGAATATGCTCATTCAATTAAGGAAGAGCTCTGTATTGAAGAACTAATTAGAATATTGCTTCAGAATTTAGGTCAGTGTCTTATTTTCCAACCTTGCTACTACAGTTTTTAACTCTGAATGTATAAAGGAATGAATTAATCTTAAAACAATTCCCTATCTTTTCATTGGAAACCTGTATTCTAACCATCAATTTTGATACACAATGATTCACTAACTCTGAATCAATTAATTTCATTGGGTAGAGTGGTAATGTGATATATTACCAGTTTTGTTCCCAGGCAAAGGTTGGTAACTAGAAAAGGTGCACTCAAGCATTCAAAATTTTTCTCAGAATACAGAACTTCACTGAGCTCACGCAATAAAAATTAAATATCTATAGCTAACAATTTTGAGGGAACAAGAAAGTAAACTCTGTCAAAGGTAGTAGAGTTTATAATAACCCATCAGAGAGTCATAAATGTCTAGGTTCTACACTCCAATCATTGCACTTAAAAAGATTTGAAAAGCCAAGGTCAATCTTGTTGACTAAATCAGTAACATAATAGACCAGAAGTGGTGGTTTCAGGACTGGATCTCAAGGTTAATGTTTGCATGTCCATAGCTTTCTTCTATGCCATATTTCCTCCCTATATTACCTTGATATCATGTTTTAGGAAACACTTTTTTTTCACAATTAACAAAATCATGTAAAAAAAAAACTTTAATTAGATTTCACTTGTTTATTTAACTGGAAGCCCATATACCTTTCATCCTGCCAGTCTAGTAATCATGGAAACAATTTAAGTATGTTTCTCTGTCTCTATAACATTCTCTGTGGCTTCTTAATTAAAATTGAAACATACAAACTGACAGTCCTGTGGATATTTTCTCTTTTATATCAACACCTTTGACTCCTCAGAAGAGTGGTCTTCAACCTGTGGATCACAAACCCTTTGGCAAACTTCTAGCTCCAAAAATATTTATATTGCATTTCATAACAGTAGCAAAACTAGAGTTATCAAGTAGCAATGAAAATAATATTATCGTTAGGGTCGTCACAGCAGGAGGAACTGTACTAAAAGGTTGCAGCATTAGGAAGGTTGAAAGGAAAATAATGAAATCTTTCAAATAGGAAATATCTCCCAAAGACCTTACCAGATTTGAGATAGGTAACTATATCTATATTGATTAACATAAGAAAATAATATCATGTTTAGAGTGGAAATTCACATGTCCTTCAAGCCTGGATTAAAGAAAAGAAAACAGTTACCTTTGATGCGTGCATGTTTGTTAATAAGTCTGCCTCTAATGCTCTCATGTCCTCTTCTGAGTCTGAATAAAATCAAAACCACACATTTACTATGCAATCACACATCCTGTAATTATATAGCAACCAAAGTATTTCAAATTAATTTAAAGAATCAGTCTTTGAAGCTTATTGTCTTCTGCACATAATTCCTTCAAAGCAGTATTCAGAAAGAAACACACCACAGCATAATTTTCTGCTAACAGCTACAGTAGTAGAATCGCTCCTAAGAAAATGAGCACATGATAATTTGCTAAGCAAAGTATTCGTGATTTAGAATATTCATCTCTGAGTCTCAGTAAAAACATTTAATTATGTTGTATAATATAGACCTCAGCAAATATGCTGCAGTAGGTCTCTTTCTTACCATCAGTATTTCACACATATAGGATATAAGTGTGGAATAAAGAACAAAATAAAATACAAATACAAGTGTCATTTTCTTCTTCTTCTTTTTTTTTTATTTCCTGGCAAAGCCATAGGGAATTACTCACTGGTAATTTTAGAATAAAAATGATACTGAGATTCACTTCACTACAAATGTCATTTCATAAAACAGTCTTTGGAGGAATCAGTTTCTGTTTCAAGTAAGAGCTTTGAATTGTGTGCTTTCAATTTTCTCATAGGCAAGTGAGGAAACGGCTTAAGCAAAGGCAGAGCTCTCCATCAACACATGGTGAGTAGTATTGAAAACAGATCCCTAATTCATTTTGGAGCACATTTGCCATGATTCCATTTATGAGCATTGTACAGAGAAGCAGAATTTAGAAATACTAAACAGTTGTAGAGCATTTTAATATCCATTAGCCTCTTACGATAAAAACAAGGCAGAGCTCAAAATTGCCCTAGCTTCCACTCCGTAGTCTTTAAAACACAGGGTCCCACCTGATGTAACCAATTCATAAAGTGCATATAAATAACTAAGTTATTCCTGAGATCCTTTTGCTCGGCTTATTACAAATATGTGTTTGTTTTTCAAAATGAATAATGCAATTAATTGTATTAATCACTGATGAAATTGTGCATTTGTCACAGAAAATGATTTGAATTAATATAGTTTTTAATCAATAGCCTATTTTAATTTCTAATTACTTTCAAATCTCTGATTATGACTATTTTCAGGAACTATTTAATAAAATCATGGTTACAGAAAACTATATAGTTCTTGTAAAATATTTACAGGGTCTTATGTTAATAAAACAATTAAATCATTCTCAACAAATCACATTCCATGCTGATAGAGTTATCTTCGTACTTGTCAATCCTAGCAGGGGTTTGAACTAACAGTCCCGGGTCCCAGTTGTTAACTATAATATCTACAAGTGTAAGTTAAGTAAGTGGTTTTACTTCATTGATCCCATAAGATTGTCCACTGTGAATGTGTTTGTTCAGTTGTTTTCAATTATTAATTAAAACACACTGCAATCATCAAAATATTTCACATTACTCTTTTAAATGTACCTTATTTTCAAGGAGACTTGATACATATCTGATAATAATACATTCCTCCCCCTTTATTGTTATGTACAAAACACTCTAGAGCTAAATTTGATTATAAACGTAAGTATACCAATTTTATGGCTATAGTTTGTGCCTACTTAAATTACATTCAAAAAAACAACAGCAATATTTAATATCACGACTGTAACAATGAAAGACTATAAAATGTACTTTCAGAAAGGACTTGGGACATTTTGTGTTGCCTTAGATATAATATTCTGTAAAAATAATGCTCACTCATTTACTTATTGATATTTATTTCCCATGTCCTAACACACAAATAGAGTCAAAAATAATTTGAAGAAAATCACAAAGGTAAGTGAATGAGAAAAGATAAGAATGAAAGATTGTGAATGGGATGTTTTATGTCTGCATGCTGACAAGCACTGCTATTCTCCTCAGTAATGACCAGCCCAATTCAAATTTTCATCTTTGTTTTAGGACTCTTATTTATTTTCTCTTTAGTAGTGATATTCCAAAGGAGAATGAATATGTTGTATTTCCTTGTAACCACACTTACTGCTTTACAGATTCTTAAAAGGAAAACAAACATTTCAGTTGTTATAACCAGAACAGGAGAGAAACATGATATTCACAGTTTCTGTCACTAAAAGGCAGTTAGAGAGAGAGACAGAGAGAGAGAGAGAGAGAGAGAGAGAGAGAGAGAGAGAGAGAGAGA
>CABHPP010119044.1:0-29636 GCA_902168425.1 Peromyscus attwateri | reverse complement strand
AGAGAGAGAGAGAGAGAGAGAGAGAGAGAGAGAGAGAGAGAGAGAGACTCCTCCTGGATTCATTAACCTGAGTAGCATCAGACTGCGAGAGAAATCGCTTCAGGGAGTTGTGAGATGTAGTTGAGCTTACCTGAGCACAGGCTCCAGGAGCTGAAAGCCAGAAGCATCAGGCACACCAGCTGGATGTTCATTCCTGCCATCATCTTTCAGCCTTCTGACAAGCAGGTGCAGACAGTCAGAAAGACACTGAAGGAGCTCTCTCTTGCCTTCAGCTGGCTTGGAAAGTGAGTGAACTATGAAAGATGCTCTGGCCATTCCCCATATATATATGAGCAGGAGGATGATGTCATGAGTGTACAGGATGTGCCCTGCCTTCATTTTCATCCCTCCCCTCCCCTCCCCACTCCCTCCTCCTTCCCCTTTGTCCCTCATCTCATCCCCCACCCATGAACCTTGATTGAAAGTGACGATCTTCCCTAATTGCAGCTGTTGCTCAGATTTTTCTGACTCACGGAAAGAGTTGTTCAAAAGCACTGCCATATACAGCACAGTAAGCTCTCCTGGTGCCATTCTTTCCTCATTTTTCTCTCATGCCCCCGCTCCACGAATTTGTCATTTTGATTTCTGGAAATGTGATTTTTTTTTTATTCCTAATTTTTAAGCGAAAGCTCTAGGGCAAAGCCACTGATTCTTTATGCTTGGGAGACTTAAATACAACTTAATATAAACTTCAGAGAAAATGTTTTGTGGTTTCAAAACTCATAGAGAATTTACATAGCACATGCTAAAGTAGAAATGGAAATAGGCAAAAATTGGATGCAATAATAAGATAACAAAACAACTCAAAAAAGTAAAACAATCAGTAAAAAAAAAAAGAAGAATATGAGATCCAATGAATAGTATTATTCCCCACTGAGTTGAGTGTTTATTATATGTAATTGAGGAAAGACTAAATTACATATGTTGGCCTTTAATGGATGCTTAAAAAGTGTTTAGACAATAAAGACATAAGTAGGTCATGTGTTAGAAGGTAAACTATGAATTGATGTATTAATAATGCCCCCATTCATAATTTTTCTTGCTGCATTGTTTAGATCTTTCTTGATACCGATGCAGTATCTCCTTCTCTCCTTTGTTTTCATAATCCCACGCTCACTGTTTTTCTGCATTCTATCAACTGGCCCCTCTCGGTTTAATCCTCTTTTTACTGTAAAAGTGAGATTCTACTTTCAGAAAGAAAAATATTCTATATAGTCATTATCTGCCAGAGTCACATTTCTAAGAATCTTCAGGTAATTTGCGAGTTACAATGCTATTCTTTCCTTCTCTTGGTTCTTGGAAGGAAATTGCTCAAATACCTTTTGGGGGAGTAGCTTTATTCTGCATTCATTACTTGATGACACAAGACATGTTCTGAACTGGTGTTAAGGATAGGAATATTTGAAAGCAAAGATTTCTGAAATTTGTTTAATTTTTTTTTTAAAAAACACTAACCTTGTAAAAATTACTGAGTGAAAAATCCAGATTGGCAAAGCAGAGAGTTGGTTTATATTATCCATTATTCGGTATGAAATTAACTTCTCAGTCTTTGCACGAAGCCTAAAGGAAGTTATTGATTATTAATATTTAGTAATCATTTAAATAATAAAGATATATTCATATAACTCAAGGTTCAAAAGCTAAACAGCAGTTGTCTTTTTTTATTAATTTAATTGTTTTGTAGTTGCTGCAAAACAACTGTACTGAATTCGGCTCACCCTGAAAGTTTTCTCTCAAGGATGATTGACTGGCAAGCCAGAAACATGCATGGGTTTTTTCTACCGCTAGGGGGAGCAGTGGCAATTTAAAAGGCTTTTCATTTTCGCTGTGAGAAGGCTTGCTCACTTTTCACATTTACCCCAGCTTCTGTGTGACAGAATCATTTCAGACTTAATGAAGAAGTCAACAAATTATATATTCTTTGCATAATATTTAAATTAATTACTTTCTTTGCTTTTCAATTGTAAAACACATAGAATAATCATTGAAAGGCTGTTAAAATGCATGCTGGCAGTCTAAAATAGAAAAAGAAAAATTTAATGCTCATTCCCCCAAGTGGTTTCCTAGCAAGTGGAACTTAGGGAACTGTTTATAAATGTATTCCTGATTAATTAAGGAAAAAATAACATTTTAACCCTATCACATGAATATTCATTGTTAAAGTGAGAATTATTTCAGATATATGATAAATCTCAGAGAAAGAGTACAAGAACATGTTTCAAACAATGTCAAATGATTCAAAAATCAAAGAGATTATCTTAGGTTAGACTCTTTATTATTAAATATATGTGTATAACATTTTTTGTCAAGATTACAATGTTGCCTTTAATTGGTGTTATAAAATACTCTTCCCTTTCCCTTTTAGCCTACATTATTAGAGCTGTGGAAAGACTAATAAAGAGTCTGTTTCAGCAACAAGTTACAGCTGCCCAGTGGTCTAGGCTCAGTGCCTGGGAACCACACCAAACAGAATGGCCGAGATAGGGCTTCGTAGAGACTCAGCCATTTCTAAACAAGATAACTCGACCTGACAGAGAAACAAATACCTCACAAAGTGCTTTGAGACACACTGTGAGTAAAAAGACTGATACATTGTATATGTAGCAGAAGACCTTTCAGACTAGGTGAATTGAATATATTAAAGTACGTAAAAAGAACGAAACACACACACACACACACACACACACACACACACACAATGCCTCCACCTAAGGGTCGGGATCATTGTAGACAATGGGGCAGCAAGGCGATAGGGGCAGGAGGAACTGGGAGTTTGCTGTGAGCTTTTGTCTCCAGGAAGTGTCAGAAGCTACATCCTAATGTCTCACCAACACGACTGCCTAAACACAGTCTGAAACAGCAAGCATCAATAGACATGCTTATATGGACGGAGAGAGGGCAGGAGGAAGCTTAACCTACACAAAAGCTACAGGCAACTAAGGAATGCTCAGAGTGGGAGCAAAAGTCCTCTCAGGAGATGTGATACGAAACGGTCAGTTTTGAAAACATACACATACAAGTAGCACTATACAAATCAATAATGCAAGCATGTTACATTTAGGAATACACACACACACACACACACACACACACACACACACACGCACGCACAAGCACACACACACACACTAACAAAAATTAAAGAAAGAAGAGTCTGTGTATTTGAAAGACAGAAATGGGAGGTGGATACCTGGTAGCATTTGAAGGGAGTAAAGGGAAGGGGGAAAGGATGTCATTATTATCTCAGAAATTATGTTTTAAAAAATAAAAACAGATAGCTAAATTAAACATATCTTCAGGAGAGATGCTTTATTTGGTAAAGGGCTTGTAGTGCAAGTGTGAACATCTGAATTTGGGTATCTAGAACCCATGTAGAATATTGAGAGTGCCCATGTGCTCCTATTAACCACAGACTTGTGGGAAGGGAAGAAAGGGAGCCCGAGAAATCCTCAAGGTCTTTGGTCAGCTAATGTAAGCAAATTCATGAGCTTCAGGCTTACTGGTAGAGTCTTTCTCAAAAGAAGAATTGAAGAAAGGTACCCATTGTCAATCTCTGGCCTCCATACACATGTGTATAGGTATACACGTAAATGCAACTGCATAAATATGTGTCCATACAATACCACACACACACGTGCATACATACATGCATACACACACACACACATAAATACTCACTCATACACACACTCATGCACATGCACACATACACACATACAAACACATTCACACACACACACTCACATACATACATACATATACATATGCATACACATACACACATTCACAAACACATTCACACACACAACTCATACACCAGGCCTACACACACACACACACACACACACACACACACACAAAAAAATTGACCCAAATGATACCTTTCACACTGAGTTTCAGGTGTCTTCCTAGAGATAGAGGTGAACAATTTTTATTCTAAAACAGTTTTACCTGGAACACTGCTTCGTGGAGTAATAAGCAGCTTGTGCTCATACCTGTCAGTCTTTGTGACTCTCTTCCTAGGTTGGATTTCTAGCTTGAGGTCACAATTGTCGACAGGGTCCCCAGAGATGGCCAGGTCTCTACAGGGGATGACTTCTATTTTTGACCAGTCATTTGTTGCACATGTATTAGCCAGTTTATCAAAGCAGTCAACAGAGACAGCTAAATCATTAGTAACTATAAAACAGTGATGTGTTAACTTGTCTAATTTGGAGAAGAGAGAGCCTGAACCCACTTGGTAGACAGTGGCCCTGCAGGTCCACACCAGCTCCTTCAGCACCTACAGAGACTCCCTCTCATCACTGAAGCCACTGTAGGCTTTCTGTACTGACATACACACCTGCATCTGACCGTCCATCTCTACCAGTTGCAACCTGCTGTCTTCCTCCGACTGTTCTGTATCCCCCTGGAGATATCACTGCTCATTTCCAAAAGACTTTCTTTCATGAACTGATTCAATCACACCTTCCCAAGTTAGAAATCTGATGTATTCTCCTTGTCCTTGGCTTTGCCTCGGTTCTCCTAAAACTTTTGCTATTGATGAAAAACTGAATACTTTGGATGGAAAGGGCTGTATTTCTTCAGAAGGTGTGTGTCTCTGAGCCCAACTAAAACACTAACTTTTAGATGCTTCTCATGCTTTCTCCATACCAAATTTGTCATTCTTCTGAGCCATATGCCCTTAAGTTTCCAGAGTTCTTTTCCATCTTTCTTTTTTAAATGAGCCTTTAGATTTACTTAGCTTTCTCAGCCTTTCCCAGTCATCCTATCCCTCCATGAGTAGGGATATCAACTTAGAAAAAAGTCACTGAGGGAGATCATCCTGGAGCCATGTGTCTTTATCAGCTGAATGTTCAGATAAACTGTGGCTTTAGTTTTATTTCTCTAAATGCATCCAGGTCTGGAGCTGTGGCTGTGATTCATCTGAACAAACAATATGTCAGATTCCTGTAAGCCCAATTGATCTTTTTCTGTACAATTAGAGACCATTTTCATAACATAAACACAGATATGTGTGTGCACACACCCACACTTATGTACACTATCTTATACACTAAATGTGTATTACACAGACTTTTGAGATTTAGGTAAATGGAAAGCAAATGGTCAATTTCCCACTGTAAGCATAAACATGCTTCGCCCATAATCTCTACAAATTTCCTGATCATTTTTGATGGTTCTTCCCATTTCTGTTGCTATTTCCATATAGATAACTAACTGGGAATAGTTGATAATTGGTTTCTATAATCAAAGCGAATTCTACAGCTAAAGCTCTAATTATTACCCCTGGGTTGTTTGTGATTAACATGTTATGAGTTAACACATCAAACAAAGACTGTTCCACATTGTGATATTATGGATTTCATTTTCTAACTTCTTTCTCATATTTAAGAAAATAGAACCCTGTAGTGTCATTACCGTAATATGTGATGCTCAGGTTGAGGGTCCTTGTATGGCTTCTTTGTGTAAAACCTATTTCTAAGTGAGACGCTAAAGAAAAAATATCCTTCAGCAAACACCTTCATGTTTTTTCTTACTGTGATACATTAGTGCAGTTATCTAGAGGAAGAGATAAGTTTTACCTGAAATAAAATCTCACTTTTTATGTTATGAAGTTTGTGGTTACTTCCACGGCGTCAGTAATGTGCTACACTGAGGCTCATTTTAGTTACTGATTTATGAATGGGTTATTCAGGTTTTCATAAGTGTAACTTTTTCCTCTTTTCACTTGTTGTCATGTGACCTACATAGGTATGGTGGACAAGCAATTCACCAACGAACTGCAACTCCAGGCCTCAATAAAACACCTCTTTTCTGCTCTTTTCCTCAAGACACAACTTACATATTTGATACATGACAGCTTATATTAATTAATTATTGTTCCTTTTATTTGTTTTCCATTTGCATAACTTTCCCATGTGATCCTGATGTGAGCCCTGGCTTTAAATTCTCTCTTGTCCCTCATGGCCTTAAAATTTATATCTCTGATGACTGTAAATTGAATATACAGTCATACCCATAGCGGCTATGCTTGGTGTAGCTGGAAAGTTTCCCTGGTCCTGCCTGGTCTGCAGCTGTTCAGCCCACTAAACACACAGAGGCTTATATTAATTATGAACTATATGGCCATTAGCACAGTCTTATTATTGACTAGCTCTTACACATAAATTAAGCCATAATTATTTTTTTGTTTTTATTTTTGTTTTTTGTTTTGTTTTGTTTTGTTTTTCGAGACAGGGTTTCTCTGTGTAGCTTTGCACCTTTCCTGGATCTCACTCTGTAGACCAGGCTGGCCTCGAACACACAAAGATCTGCCTGCCTCTGCCTCCCAAGTGCTGGTATTAAAGGTGTGCGCCACCACTGCCTGGCCCATAATAATTATGTATGTTTAGCCACATGGCTTGGTATCTTTTCTCAGTTCTGCCTTGTCATCTTGCTTCCTCTGTGTCTGGCTGGCGACTCCTGACTCAGCCTTCCTCTTCCCAGAATTCTCCTTGTCTGCTTGCCCCACCTATACTTGCTGCCTGGCTACTGGCCAAAACAGCATTTTAATTATCAACCCATTCAGAGCAAATATTTACAGCATACAGAACGACATCCCACAGCAGCTTGGACTTTCATTGGGTCAGCATCCTGTCCACAGTAAACCTTTAGATCTAACTAACTACAGCCTCCTCCTCTTTTGTTTTATTTTACTTATTCAAATTATGATTTGTTGAGGTGCATATAATCAAAATGTAGAGATGCTGTCACCTTTGGGTTTGTTTTTTTTTTTTGTCTTCCATCTCCAAATACTTCTGAGCTAACAAAAGCCCATGGGAGAACAAGTCTGACATTAAATTATGTACCATATCCAAATGCTTTGTCTTCTTTTATTATCACCACCCAGCTTCAGCTCAAAGCCTCTCTCCTGAGTTGCAACCATGGCCACCCGAGAATTCCTTTCTGATTCATCCGTGATCTCTTCCAATGTAGATATTGCACAAGGTACAGAGTTGGTTTGTAAAATGTAATCCAATTCTTGTCCTCTACGTCAAAGAATGCAAAGGCTTTTTTTTTTTTTTTTTTTGTAGTTAGAGAACAGTCTTGACTTCGGTCTGTAGTGTCAGAGTGGGCCCTTATGTCTTTTTTGGTCACCATATCATATCATCCTACTCTTCTGTGCCTAAATTTCAACCCTATTAATCTTCTTGCTCTTTTGAAAACATACCTAATGTTTTCATAAAAAATAAAATTAATATTAAGATTAGAATAGTATGTAACAAATACTCTCTGATGACTATTTGAATAGAGAAAATATATCCCTCACTGTTTGATATTGGCTACAATTATGGGACTGACTTTGACCAATGGGATGCTAGCAAGCAGAAGGAAAACTGATATGTCTTTGAAGCATCGGGCTTGTTTACTTATTTCTCTGTCATTGCCTAAAGAATAACTTTTATTCAATAAACCCAACATCAAAAGAAACATATGACTAAAGCCATCCCACCTGACATAAACCTTGCAATACAAATCAGAGGCTTCTGTGCTCAAGCTAGATTTACATGAATTAATTCATAGTCATGGGAACTGGTTTCACTGCTTAGTTTTAAATAATTATGCTTTTGTAGCAATAGCTGACTAATACTGCATCAATTTCTAAACCCACTCCATTGGGGACCAATTCAACCACTTGCACTTTTAATTTGTCTATTTTTGCCACTTGTTTATAAAAGTAAAGACCTGCTTTATCTTGTTTCCTTCAATTACCCAAACATGAAATGCTTCTCCATAGAAGGCTTTTTGTAAATATTGATAATGAAATGAATTAATGAAATTTCAAATAGCCCTACCAATTGCATAACTGCATTCTTTCCCTCACCTCTCAAAAAGAACATTTTATTCTCCAATCCATAAAGGGTGACTCTCGTAAAAGAAATCTTTTGAGATGACTCTTAGCTACAGGAAAAGGTAGGAAAGAACTTCCTTTCAATGAGTCTTGAGTATTGTTTTTAAATTGCAGGTGACATTTTGTAAGTTGCCATTGAGAATTGAGTAGGTGGAAGTAATACTAACAGCACCTGAAAAATCCCCCCAATTTGATGAGTCATTTTGTACAGAGCGACTCTGCAGCATCAAGTTGTCAGAGACAGAAGCAAGAGTGAACAAGATCGCTAGAAACAGCCATTACAACCAACATCAGAGGACTAAGAACCCATATCTGAATCTAACATTCATTTATTAAAAATATCTATGAGCGATATGTTGCCAGGTTAATTTGACTTCACATAAACTAGGAAAGTTTTTTTTAAACAAATCTCATAGAATGATACTGAACTCAATATAAAGATTTTTGAAAATAAAAAGATAATATATGCCTTAAGTGTGGCTAAGTATTCTTATTAGAGTACTGGTAAGAATGAAAATTGTTTCATTGCCAAAGACAGATAATCTTTGTTACACCAATAATACAGTGTTCAAGCCAAAGATATTTTGTATGAATATATTACAGAATGTATTATTCCAATAAAGGATAAGTTAATGTCTTAACTTGAAAATACATTCAGTAAAACAATAAGATGTTTAGGTTTTAGATCCCTTGCCATTATATTAACCATGCTTTTTTCCCTCTGTACATGTCACAGATCTTAAGTGCATAGACCCTTTACGTAAGAATTCTTAGTGTGCAAACTTAAATGGTCTCTGTAGGGATTGCATAGTTTTAACTGTGTGCAAAGTTAGCAAGTTTAAACAGAGGAGCTGGAGAGAGTGGACTTGGAGTCTAACCTGAGAGGTAGTAGTAGAAAAAGAGCATTTCTCACTCTGTACTCTAGGTGGAGGCACCAGTATATAAGAGTGGATGTGACAGCTGGGAACTCTTGCTAAGAGTAGACACTATTTGAACATCACCATGAGTCACTGACTTAGTGAACACTAGACCTAGAAAAAGTTAGATGGAGCTGGTCTTGGACTTTTATTTTTCACAGATAGAAATGCAGGATAGATATTATTAGATATCTTTCGATGTTTTAACAATGTTTGTTCTGATGGCACTTACCTAATCTCACACCAAACCCTAATGGTAGGTTATCATGGAACATTGGTGGAACTATTTTGAGAAATTGACTTACTCTGAGGGTTTCTCTCTTGTTAGTCTTGCATCCCCATAAATTGCAGCTCATGCAAAAGGTATTAGTCATGCATTTTGTAAAAGGACTTTCCTTTTGGACAACTGTGTTTTATGCCCTTGTTGTAACTTGACTCCTGCTTTTGGCGCATTCAGTTCTGTTGCCATATTCCTGCAAACCCAGATCTGTTAGTTTCTATATCACAGACTCTCTACTCAGTTAATCTTTTCTTACATTATTTAATATCATCATCCTTTTAATCTTTGTCTTGTCTGGCTCTGATGTCAAATGGAAATGGATATGTGTGATACATAACTGAAGTGCTTAAGAGATTCAAGCAAGTAGCCTGTCTCATTTAAGACTTAAAAGAAGTATTCGCACTTGGTTAGACTTTTTTCTCCCCAATGGGAAAACTTATGAGAATATTGAGGATAACCCTCATACCTTTTAGTGATCATCTTTCAGTGTTGTTATCATATGAGAGCTCTCTCATATTCTGATAATAGCAACTGAGATACTGCTTCAATAAGGATTTCTTTGATTTTAGATGCATTACAACACGATGGCTGCATAACCTTCAGTGATTTCAGTTTTTCAATAATGTCCCCCTATAATATAGAATATTAAACTTAATTAAATACAATTCTGCGAAATAAATGAAGGCTATAGTACTTTATAAGTTATTTTTCTGTGAGAGCTATATTAATATTCTTTTAAATGGCTATTATTGCACTTCTTTTTTTATTTTCTGCTAAATTTTGCTAAATATTTATCAATTTTATTTATCCTTTCACAAAATAATATTTAGTATTTATTTTTCCCACTAACTTTCTATTGCATTAACTGTATTTCTTAACACTGTTATTTCTTTCTTTCTTGATATTTTACTTTAAACTACTGTTGGCTCTCTATTTTCTATAGGTAAGCCTTAGAACTTTAATTCTGGTAGTTTTCTTTTTTCTAAAATAAGCATCATATCTATGAGTATCTAACAGACCATGATTATAGCAATTTTCAGCCAATTTTTCATTTCTTTCTCATTCTGATTCTTTTCATCAAAAACAATTTTCAGTTACTGTAACATGAAATTAAAAATATTCATTAGAAATGATTCTGTAAAATTCAAAAATATGTGTAAATTAAGCAACATGCCATTAAAATCAATGGGTAAAAAAGAAATCAAAAGAAAAACTAGAGACATGGAGTTAAAATTTTTAAATTAGCACACAGAGACTTAGGCAGAGATAAAATCAGTCCTAAGAACAAAAAACAGTATATTGTTTCAAAGGACATAAAAATGTCAACCCAACATTACACCAGAAAATGTTGCAAAATAAAAAAGAACAAAGTAGCCTAAATGTTAATACAATGAAGAAAAAAACAGAACAGAAACAATAAGATATTAGAACAACAACTAGGATCAAAGAAAATAGTTCCAAAGATAATAAAAAAATATTTTGTAGAATTATGTATCAATAAATCAGATAATCTAGAAGAAATAAGTAAATTCCTACATATATACTACCTTAGAAGAAGAGATCATGAAATGTAGAACAGGTACTCAGACCAATAATGGGTAGAAAGAATGAATCAAAAAAAAAAAAAGAAAAAGTTCCCATTAAAGAAAATTCCAGAGCTTGGTGGCTGCAGTGAAGAATTCTAAAAATACTTTAGGAAGAAACTGAGGCAAAAGAAATATTTCTAAACTCAGTTTATGAGACCAGCATTACCCTGATAACAAGTCTCCACAAGGACACTTATAGATACTAAAGAATGTTAAAGGCCAGTATTCCTATAGGTACAGATCAAAATAAACCAAACAAACAAAGGCCAGTATTCCTGTAGGTAGAGATCGAAATGAACCAACCAAACAAAACAAAACAATCCATTATAAAAGAGATTTATTCTCGGAATGTCAACATGGCATGAAGTCTCCCATGTAGAGCAACTTCAACTGGGGTTACTTACACTGCCCCCCTTAACGGCCATACCACTATTACACCACAGTGCATGTCTTGCCCAGCAGGCTCACATTATAGTTCAGAGTTTACAGCTGTGGTAGGGCACCCACGTCTTTAGCCCCAGCAGCTTGTATAGTAATGTCTAGCACCATGATAGCCACCAACATGGAAGGATGTAGTAACCCATTTTCATCTTAATTTCATTACTTCTTGAATCAAAGATATATGGTGTCTACAAGAGTATGGATTTATTAGCTAATCTTGGAAAATAACTAAGGAGGATGGTAAGAGCCTCTGTTCTTTTTGAGACCTCTGAGACTTCTCTGACCAAAGCCTCCTATAGAGATGTCTTACATTAGACACTGGAGATTTTGATTTATGACTTCATTGTGAAACTATGTTTGCAACCAGGAATGGCTTATTCTGGCAGCAGATTTTGACACTGTACACATGACAAATAAAAAAAGTTTTGTAGGCATGAAAAATTCAAAAGTTGGTCTTTCTTTTAAATTTTGTTTTGTTTTGGAGGGAAGGTGGCATGGGCAGAGGGCAGAAGCAAGGGGATGGAGAGACAAGTGTGATTAGGATGATTAGGATGGATGATGTGAAGTCCAAAGAGAATCAATAAAAGTTGAAAAAGAAAAACAAAGAAAAATTCAAGTTGCTGATTCATGAAAGTGTCCATCAAGATTTCAAAGGAAAGACTGGGAGACCAGGCAGTATACAATGGGATTGTATTTCCTATAAACAGCCATTACTGGGCCGTTAGAGAAGTTGAAGGAATAAACCCTAACTGCAGTGAAAATTCCAGCATGTTATAAATGTGAACAACTTGGTATTCCTGCAAAGAAAGCTGTAAGTAGTAAGATTAGCTGACCCATGAGAATGGCCCTGAAGGATACAGCTAGTAAGTCCATAGAGGTGATATTGCTCAAACCCTTTCCAGCTCACATTATACTACTCTGTGTCCTAGAAGTGGGATATGAAAACAGAGTAGTTAATGTTAGCCCTGTTGCATTTCAGTTTCATTTTGACCAAATCCTCTTATTCCTTTGGAAAAGGGAATGTACACCCTGAGCCACTGTATACTCATGGTATGTAAACTCATTTCCTCCTAACCTTTAAAGACCAGCTTACATTTAAGTGTTTGTTGTGAGTCTCTGAGGAAGTAGTGAGCTTGAACATTTGATTAATCCTTGAAGACAAGATTTAGGGCTCCCTGGACAGACTAAATGCTTGGTGTATTCAGTGTAAGATGGACGCAAAACTTTGAAGACCAGGAACCTAGTACAGTAGTTTGGATACAGAGTGTTCCACAAGGCCCATATGTGGACGGCTTGCTCACAATTCTGTGGCACTATTGGAAGATGGTAGAATATTTACAAAATGGACCTAGTTGATGACCATAAGTTCATGATCATGTCTAGTCTCATCTAATCTCAGAACCTAAGCAGAGTCAAAGCTGGTTAGTATTTGGATGGGAGCAAGTGGGACTTGGGAGAAGAAGGTTGGGTCATATATGTATTTTCATTAAAAAGGACACTTACAGCCTCCTTATGTTCTCACCAGTCTCCCTGGAAACAATGAGGAAAGCAGCTTCCCCTTACACACACACACACACACACACACACACACACACAGAGAGAGAGAGAGAGAGAGAGAGAGAGAGAGAGAGAGAGAGAGACAGCACCTGTCATGATATACTGTATCCAAAGCAAGAGAGACAAGCAACCATGGGTTAAATCCTCTTAAATCATAATAAAGTTTTTCCTTTATTAAGCTGATCTATTTAAGTATTCTTTTTCACATGGTTAGAAGCTAAGATAGTTATTATGAAGAACTCAGGAAGACATTGTGACAAGTTTCAGTTTCACATCATGTGAAACTGCATTTACAACAGGACAGCAGTTCTCCAGAGGGTCCTTTACATATGACAGCGGTTCTGAAGCTTCCTAATGTTGTGACCCTTTGATACCATGCCTCATGCTGTGGCAACCCCCAACCACAAAATTATTCCGTTGCTACTTCAGAACTGTATATATATATATTTTTTGTTTATTCGAGACAGGGTTTCTCTGTGTAGCTTTGACACCTTTTCTAGAACTCACTCTGTAGCCCAGGCTGGCCTCTAACTTACAGAGATCTGCCTACCTCGGCCTCCTGAGTGCTGGGATTAAAGGCATGCGCCACCACTGCCCGGCCAGAACTTTAATTTTTCTAACTGCTACGAATTGTAATGTAAATATCTGATAGGTAGGATCTCTGATATGTAACTCCTGTGTAAAAGTCATTCAACTGCTCATGGGGGGGTCACGACCCACACTTTGAGAACTCCTGCAATATGACTTTGAGCACAAGATAGAAACTGCAATCTTCTTAGCCTAATGGTGAAAATGATACACTATTTCTAGCTACATAGCTATGTATCTATCTATGTATCTATGTATCTATCACCTATTTGTGTATCTATCTCTCTATCTCCCTATCTATCTGTCTATCTATCTATCTATCTATCTATCTATCTATCTAATCTATCTATCTATTTTGGTTTCTACTCACGAACAAGGTACCCAGCCTAACTTACTTTGATCCATTAGAAATGTCACTGCGAACTACTCTCTACTCAAAAACAGGGCAATCAACTTAACCAATTGTATGCATGAACATGAAAGAATCAGTATTTTCTCTTAATGACCAAACATGAAGCACCTTTATTCATTACAGTAATCTTGTTTTCACATCTGCGACCATTATTTTAGATTCTAATTTTTACAACTCTTAGGCGCAATGAAACGTTGTTTCTGCATTGAAATCTAACCCACTGGATCCTTTGGGCAATATAGTCCCACTGTTTTGAATAGAAATCTACCACTGACCTTATGAAATAAGTTTAATATCAAGAAACCTAGTATGGCTTCTTTACTCCCCTCATTATCTACAGAGATCAGGCTCCACCACTGCCAGGTGAAGTTGTAGATTTTTTTTAACCTATCCTAGTTTCATTGTTTTATAGGTTTAGTCTCAGAAAGTAGGTATTCAAATTTATATTTGTGGTCACTGCTGTCCCAATCTCAGAACCCTACAACTACACAAAATTTAATGCTCATGTCATAGGATCACACCTTGTATCATTAATCTGCACTCATAAAGGTGTATACCCTACCTATCAAGGTTTCCAGAATGTATCCTTATTTACACACCTAAAGGGTTTTTTTTTTTCATTGAGCCATAGTAATAACAGTACAAAGTTTGGTTTGACTTATGGTTGGATTTAAATAACATTAAAAACTCTGGTATCCTATTGATCTGGTAGGCAGTTTTACTTAGTGAAATACTGATGATATTGAGGCTCAGAGGGAAGGTATGGATTTGGGGGTCTGTACTCTTAGGAGGATTCTAGATTTAGATTTTAACTACTTATTTTTAATTCCAGAAGACAAAGGAATAGAAGATAATTCACTTTTTTGTGAATAAAGGTAATATATTGCTCCACTAGAGAATGCAGTTTCAAGGTTATTGGTGTTTGATGAGCATATTATTTGGGCCCATTGTTCGAAAGACATATGCAGGGTGGCTAAACCACCCAAAATTTATATTCTTACCATTTTGGAAGCTAGTAATTCCTAACAATAGTACCTAAAATTCCAGTTTCTCATTATGACTTTCTTCCTAAGTTATAGGGATATTGCTATTTTGTATTCCTACTATACAAACTTGCATCTGAGTCTTAAGTGGTGAGAGAAGCTGGGCATCTCTTTCACTTTCAGTGGAGACAGGAACCTTATCTGCTTGAAGGCCCATTCCTGTGATTCCTTTAACCTTAATTATTTAATTATTGGCCCTGTCTCCAAAAAACATATTGAGGATTAAATTTTCACTATATGATTTTAGACTGAGGCACAATCTAGTCCATAATAATTATTGTTAGGGCTTTGGTATACACGAGACTAGTATGTTTCCACAGCACAAGGGGAAAAATTGCAGTGTTGAATTGAGACCACATGCCTAGAATGCACTTTATAAAACAGTTTCCAACTTACTCTATGAGAGCGAAGTATCAATTAATGAACAAAAATTCAGCAGTGGTATATAGGTGATATATTATATAGTTGATAACATTTATACAATAGCACTCCTCAGTCACATGACTTTCCTCCATCCTCAAAAGATTTCTTTCCCTTCTAATTATCACAAATACATTTTACAGAGAGAGCTCAATTCAAGGAATGATCTTTTATGTAACCCCTTGCACCCCCCCTCGCGCGCGCCTCATTTGACTCACAATTTTGTCAGCTAGCATTATGTCTTTTCTTCTTTGAATAGGAGACTTTAACCTGGTGCTTTCATAATATAGATGTATGATAAGCATTTATTTTGTCAGAGAGCAAATCAATTTCACAGCTTTTTTGTCTGATAAACATGAGGCAAATATAAATGGGAAGGAACAATCATCACAAACCAAATTATGATTCTGGTTGCATTGTTTTAGTACTAGAATGTTAACCACTTATAACATTTGCTCCCATCATTACTATTAAAATCATTAGCATTTTCCTCACAATTCTTCAAATTCAAGCATATCCTACTTTATATTCCAACTTACATAATGCTTCTCAAAAAAAATGAGATATAAGACTTTATTTTTAAGTTAATATTTGAAGCGAACCCATGGGTTTAAAATCAACAGGTGGTAATCTCCTGTAAAAAGCTTTCAAATGCTCTGAATTGAAAATAAATTCAAATCCGTTTTCTAATCTGCAGATAGCAGTGACTGGCATTCTGGTTTTCTTCCTGAATCTGATGCAATACCCTGCTATCAATTCTCTGCAACAAACCTCAGCCATTATGTACCAGGTAAAGAAGCAGTGTACCAGGTATGGTAGTGAGTATATTAATCCCAGAACTCGTAGGCTAAGGCAGGAAGATTGTGAGTTCTAGGCCAGCAAGTTTGAGACCATCCTGGATTATGATATTGAGTCTCTGGGTAATGGATACTGAAATTACCTCTATCAAACAGAACACGGGGCCCAGGCTGTAACTCAGGGATATAGCGCTTGCCTAACATTCCTAAGACCCTAAATTTGATCCCTAACACAGTGAAAGAAAGAAAATTCCCACCAAATTATGTATCTGAAAACTTATGGAATCTTATTTCTTTGAATATCTATCCCTTATTCATCCAAAAATGAGTTGTGTATCTTAAAATTTGTCTAACGCATTAGAATTTGAATGCTTTTCTATTAATAAGTGTGTCACATCTCTCTACAAAACATTATTTATTTTACAAAAATAGTTTTGGTGCCTCATAATTTTCTGATGTTTTGCTTTGAAATGAATATTTCAAGAGACTAGTGCCCTAACTCTAAATATGAGAAACACTTTTTTCTTTTTTTTTTAATTTTTAAAATCATTTTACATACCAACCACAGATCCTCCTCTCATTCCTCCTCCCACTCCCCCCCCTTTCTTGCTCCCCCCCATACCCACCCCTCCTCCCCTCCTCCAAAAGGATAAGTTCTCCCTTGGGGGAAGAGTTAAGCCTGGTACATTCAGTTGAGGCAGGACCAAGCCCCTCCCCCCTCGTCAAGGGTGAGCAAGGTGTCCGACCACAGGTAATGGGATCCAGAAAGCTGGCTCATGCACCAGGGATAGATCCTGATCCCAATACCAGAGGCCCCTCAAACTGACCCAGCTACACAACTGTCTCCCATATGCAGAGAGTCTAGTCCAGTCCCATGCAGGTTCCACAGCTATCGGTCTAAAGTTCATGAGTTCCTATGAGCTTGGTTCAGTTGTGTCTGTAGATTTTCCCATCATGATCTTGAGCTCCCTGGCTCATATAATCCCTCTTTCTTCTCTTCAACTGGACTCCCGGAGCTTATAAATTAATTTATTCCCTTCTGGATTCAGAATTCATAGAAGAAGCATGAATCCTTACTTGGATAAATCCTTTTTCTTTTTCAGTCTACAGACTTTAGCTCTATCTATCTGTCTGTCTGTCTGTCTGTCTACCTACCTACCTACCTACCTACCTACCTACATATCTGTTTATTTATTTTTGTATGTCAGTTGACTTCAAGATAGAACTGGCACACCTGTTTAACCTATATAATCTGTTTTGGTTATGTTCTGTGCAGGTCAAACAGTTGAACAAGTGCTCTCATTGCTGGGTTCTATAGTCTTCATTTACAGTAAAAACTAGACACAGAGTATCTACATTTCTTAGACGAATTCTAAAATCACCTTTAATTCTAATTTTATCTTTGTTTTAAGTCATAATCCAGTTAATCAATGGGTCACTTTTAATTCAAATCATATAATAGTATTACGATAGCATTGCCTTCTTTGATGACCAACCTAGGCCAAAATAAGGTATCAAAAAACATAGGTACCTTGTATAATGAGCAGAATAATATTACAATATTATTTACTGTGGATAAATGTTTTTTGAGGCATTTACATATACATATGCCTTTGAAATTTTTTATTGAAGTACCAGGTTTCCTCGCTTTCAAAACTTTCCCTGAGGTTGAGTAATGTATAGTAGCAAACAGCCTTAGATAGATTTGTCACTTTATCTCGTTAAAGTTAATAACAGCTGTGGCTACTTAGTGAAAACATTTGGCCTTTTATTTAGGTCACAAGTATCTGGTCAACACCCAGCCAGTCAGCTATTCAAACACCGGGTTTAATTAATTAAAAGCTATTTTTAATGGAAACACCCATTGAAGCTGGATGACTAATTACATACCCCGGCTATATAAGTCCTACAAAGCTTAGGAGTGTCTTTCTAGTCTTTTATGGAGAATCAAAAGAACATGGCCACTGTAAGGTCTTTTAGCTGAAATGGACACTCTCAGCTTCTGGTCTTTGCCCACAGCATTCCAGATTGTTGTTTCTTCCTTGGTGAAAACCTCTCAGGTTATTTCACAAGCCTTGACACTTATACAGGATTTAAATGGTTTTTGTGGGCAAAGCCACATCCATTCTGGGTTTTAGACACACTTTCTGTAACCATGGGCAACATTAACGCAAGAAAGTATTGCAGATGACAGATATTTACTGGGAAACAGCCACAAGGATCATATACAGACTCTAGAATTCAGCCGAGCTACTTACTATCCACAAATCTGGGTGGATTTTTATACATTCTTTCATAGACAGTGCTGTTTTGTCCCCTGCCACTTTATCTGCCACATCCCAATTGCCTGAAGATCCACACACTGATTTTTAGGACATCCCTCTGACAGGCTCTAATTATTTTTGATCTTTTCTCTCTTGTCCAAACAAAAGGTTACATATTTTATTATTTTTTCCTCTTAATTGAAAATAGTGTTTTCAGGAAGTCAGATACGCGAATGGATTTTAACAAGTTATCTAGTGTGTTATTTCTTCATAGATTACCATGTAAGTGGTGTCAAATTGGCTCACAGTCACTTGTGTGTAATCCCAGACTTAGAACTTCAGGTCTGCTGTTCTTTTTAACACAGGCCCCAGGGAAAACTGGCTCATACCAACACAGATGCTTCTGATAAAAAATACCAGTAAGCCAATTTAATTGTTAAAATGTGAAGAGGAAATGACTAGTACGAAGATTATAAAACATCTACGTAAAATATTTTTTAAAGAAAAACCACCCCTTAAACTTTCATTTCATAAGGGACTTAGAAAACATTATTATTCCTTTCTTCATTTTCCAGAGCAGAAAACCTAGGCTCTGACTAGTTACCAATTACGTACAGTCACTAAAAGGAAACATCAGAGCTGTAACACAGAGTTCGGTGTAGTTAGGACATAGAAACTTTAATTTCTATGCCACTCAGTGAAGTCATGCATTCTATAGTTAAGAAAATTCAGTAATAACAACCCACAATACCAAGTTACAGAGCTGATTCTGTAAGAGTTTAAAAAGATTTAAGATGATAATGAGCGTAATAGTCATTCATGTTTAATTATTATGCATATTTAAGGTACGTAACAGATGAGGAACGTGTATGTAAAGTATTTGTTATAATGAAAAGAATTAGTAAATATATCATTTTTACATGATAAGAAAATAATGACATCATTTGTACTAGTGGAAGATTTTTGGAAACAGACGTATTTTCCTATGGCAAGAGCAATTATTAAGCAAAAGGAATTTAATGCTTGGTTCATGTGGTCTGCATGTTGTACATTAGCTCTCTGGACTTGATCACCTTATATATTTGCTGCTTTGAATTCTTTGTCTTGCATCTCCCAAATCCCTCCCTGTCTCCTGACACTGGTACAGAGAGAAGTATTTTCAAAAGATTAGCTTTCTAATGTACTGGAGGAGGAAGATAATTGAGGTGTTGATATAAATGGCTCAGAGTATGTGCCAAGGTTCTACACTCCATTGTGTGCATGCAAAGAGCAGTTCAAATTGTCTTGAAATTTACTTGTCAGCGAGGGAATGGGACTTCATAATATCAATAGAGCTTAAAAATGAACTGTACCAACAATTGGCATATATATTTCTTATTTGTAACCTCCAAAAGTAGGGCTTTTCTGTCAGAGTGTTTTAACACTTTTCATCTTTTGGTACCAATTGAATCACAGATTAAATAATATTCATCTATTAGGGGAAATATGCATTTTGTCATTAGAAAGTTCAGTGTCATCTATGTTGATTTTCAAATGCCAATATAAACATGAGGGTCAGATATTAGTTACTTCCATATGAGTATGGACAAGTACCCATCGTAACAACTTCTGAGACTGAAGATTGATTTGGGTTCATGGTTCAGAGAAAGTTCAGTCCATCCTAGTGGAGTGGAAGGCAAAGCATCAGGAACACAGGTGGTGCAAGTTCACACCATGGCCAGGGACCCAGGAGCAGAACACAGGTGGAAATGAGGGGTGGATATAACCTTAAAAGGCTTCCTCTAGTGACTTATCTTTACCAGAAAAACCCACCTTCTAAAGATTCTAAAGCAGGTTCCAATCATAACACCGGAAGTATGTACTTTCTACTCGGGCTCAACTTTGTGCTCACAGAAAGAAAGGACATACTAGCCACCACCTACCATCAAAATTATTTGGATTGCTCCTGAACAAAAATAGTTTACAGCTTATCTATTTTGTCTTAAAATTTAGCATCATTTGCATCCTACTCAATAAATAGTATAAGAATGCTTTGTTCCAGACACTCAGATAATCTCAATAAACTCAATAATATGAATAATTACTTACAATCATTCTATTATATCATTGGAAGGACAAGGAGTCATTTTCTGCCTCATTTTCAATTTTGGGATAATTATATGGAAATAAAGTATTTATGTTAATACCACCTGTCAAAATTTCATTTACATTATTTGATTTACTTAGCAAAATGAATGTCAGTGAGCATTAGCCTTTTTCAGAAACATTACGTTTTGGGGAAAACTTTTGATAATAAATTTGATTTCAATGTTGAATAATAAGAAGGTTATTCTTGTACAAAGCTAAGTTAATTCGTAAAATTACATATCTGTTTATACTACTCATATGGAATATGATTCTCCAACCATTGTATTAGTAGAGAAGAGCATCAGAATTTTAAAAATCAGACAAATGCATCAGATAATATAAAGCATGGTTTTGTTACTATCTTTTAGGATTAGGATTAGGGTTGTTGCTTTCTTATTTTTCTATTTAAGTACTAGGGTCCATGTTTTGCATTTATTTCAGCTTTTAATAACTAGGGGATGGTAATATTTGGGCTTTTCCCCAGCTTTATTGACATATAATTGACAAATAAAAACACATTTGTTTAATGTATACAAACCTCTTTGTGTTTAACTCTTACACATGAAAGCGTTTGTCATGAAGAGTATTAATAGGCTATTTTATTGACAAATAATAACATGTTAAAGACAACTCATTTGTGGTAACTTGAAAGTAGCATAAAGGTTATGCTAATAAAAGTGTAATGCTGTTTCCTCTTCCTCCATGAAAAGTCTTTATTAAAAATATAATGTACATATATGTTTCTACAAATAATGTCAGTAAAGGTAGGGGACCACAATTATGAGATCTATAGAGACAACAGCAAATGCAAAATTCTCTGCAAATTGACAAAATTATTATATTATATGTAAACAGCACAGCTGTAGAAATGCAATTTAAAATAACTTAGAGAAAGTATGTAAACTTTACTAATGACTCAAATCACTTTATGTGTTAGCAAAGGAAGGAAACAGAAATATACCCCAGATTATGTGTTTTTTATTACATAGAAATGGCATATATATATATATGTATATAATGTATAATGAAAAGTGCACATGTATGCTCATGTATTTCTATAGAGAGGTAAATAAAAAATACAATTGGCACCTTTATTATTGTTAAAATATTTTCTAGCATTTAAAGAAGATTATATATTCTAAAACAGTTCTTCTAGGACTATAAAATGTAATTAAATTATAACACTGTCTAGTATAATTTTTAAATTATAATGGTTCGGGGCCATATGCATAACATAGGATTATGAAGAAAAATATAATTTTAATTGATATAAAACATATACATAAGATATAGATAAGTTACGACTAAGTAATGAAAAATGGTTCTTCTGAGCACTGTGAAAGCTGGGACCAAGCCGTGTGTATAAAAATAAAAGGACTCCTTTGCAATCCTGTCTTCTTTGCTAGGGCTGGGGAGCTGGCAGGACTTCCATAGGAAACTTAGGCCATCTGTGGGCTTTGCTGGGACTCAAAGCATCATCAGCCTGAAAGGGGAGTGGTAAAGCCCCATTGCTTTCTACTCCCTCTCTCTTCACACACCCCCACCCCACCCCACCCCCACCACCACACAAACCTGTGATTAGGAGCTAGGGGGAGTGATTGTTGGTGGGGAGTAGGGAGTGAATATCTGTAAGAAAGGCCCAGGGTAAATCCTTCAGCGCCTTTCACCTGCATATGTTTCCTCCTGCATTCCTGAGCTGCCCGCTCACTCTTATAAGCCCAGGTCATGAGTTCGAGTCTTCTGGAGAGAGAGAGGGGGGGGGGGATGGGGGGGGGGCTTTAAACATTGTTTTCATTTTTTTTTTTTTTTTTTTTTTTTTAGCTTTTTAGTTCCATAACCCCCTTCTACTGTCATATAGTTAAAGGCGGTGGCAAACAGCTCACTTTTTCTATGACACTCCCAAGGTCCCTGAGGCACAGTAAGTGATCTCACAGACTGATGGAAGTCAGCACTCCCAGGGGTCAGCCAGAGACCCAGGAAGAGTCCTTTGCAAGGCAGTAATTGCTAGCCTCGCAGCCTTTGTGGAAGATAAGTTTTAGAGTGTGCGCGGGGTGGGGGGTGGGGGTGAGGGGGCGCGGGGATGGGCAGAGTTGAGGAAAGTTCTTAACATGGAGAACTGGGGAACTTGATTTCCTAGTAGCTGCACTCCTCAATTGGCTTAACTACACATGCATTCAGGGCGGGGGAGGGTTTTTTATTTTGCGTGTAGGGAGTCCGTAGCGAAGGCATTCTTGGCCCTCATTCCTGTTTGCCAGGATCGGATTACTTTTCACAGACTGGAGCTGGCTGGCAGGAGGGGCGGGGTGGGGGAGGGGGTTAGTTTAAAATCTTTTATGTGTGTACACCTTGTGTGGTTGGGTGTGGAAAGCAGGAAAAGGGGGGGGTTCCAAGTCGAGTGAAATTCCCATTCCATGGCTATTACCATGCCTGTATGGTTGGCAGGGTTTAGAGGTTAGGTAGTCAGCAAATAGCTACAGAATACAATAGCGTTCCCCCCTCCCCTCCCTGCCTCCTTCTACTCTGCCTCTTCCTCTCTCCCTCTCTTTCTTCTCTCTCTCTCTCTCTCTCTCTCTGGTTTTTCTGCTTCCAAACAAACACCTTCTTCCAAGGCTGAAGTTCCTTAGGCTGGTCTCCCTAGGAGCAGCAGCCACAACAATCCGGCAGTTCAAAGTTAAGCAGCAATTGCACAACTTCCAGCAACTCTCTCAGCCGGCTGCTAATGAGCTGAAAGCCAGGAACATCTGAGGAGGTGAAGAGGAAGCCTCTTGCCGGGCCGGCCTCCTTTCACCAGAGGGACCCAGGCACCCCTCCCCAGGTCCAGATCACTTGGAGATAAGGACTGTGTTATTTGCTTGCCTCCCTGGACAGACCATGGCTCCCTTTGGAAGAAACTTGCTGAAGACGCGACATAAGAACAGGTAAGAAGTGTGTGTGTGTGTGTGTGTGTGTGTGTGTGTGTGTGTGTGTGTGTTGGACTCAGTTTCCTAAGTGTGAAAGTATGTTTCTTTGCATTTCGGCTCTGAGGAAAACTTTTGAAAGCACAAAGCCCTGTGGTGTTAGGTCTAGAATGAAGACCCAGCTCTTCAGAATATAGGTTCTATATTGATGATGGCAGTAGCCTAAAATGGGATGACGGGAAATCATGACTGATTTTTAACTCTCCTTTTCCTTTTTCACAATCTGAGTTCACTACGGACAACAACATTTTCTCTTTAACTTGTCTTGAACTTTGAGGGAGAGATAACAAGATACGTTTTGTTTGAACACGGGTTTAGAATATTCACCTTTTGAAAAAGCTTAAGATTTTGGTACAGATATAAGTAGAATTTCTAGCCACTTGTTTGGGGAGGGGGTACAATGCTGATTTAGTCTGGAAACAATGTTATGGTTTTCCTGAGAGTGGGGCATTCCTAAAAATCTGTAAAGTTCCCAAGAGCAAACATTCCCATGGGGAACTTTTTATGAACTATGTCTTTGAGAACTTTAGGTGGCGTAGGCATTCAAAGAGGAATCAAACAGCTCAGTGCCTCAGATCTCCACTATTGCCACTTTACCTTGACTTAATACATCCAGCCTGAATTAACTGTGGTTTAAGTACTAGTACTTAAACCATAGATTGGGGGGATTACATTTGGGATAATGGGATAATATCCATATTTATATTTCAGTACCATAAACTATTTTACTCATACCTCAAATACTACATTTTCGTGCAAACAACACAAGGATAATTTTAGACGGGCTTTAAATATTTTAATATATTTGTTTTGGCATAGGGACTTTCCATCCACTCTCCTCTCCATTATACCTGTTTGCACTTGTCATAATTTGCTTAGCGTAAATTTAAACGGGTACAATTACAAGGTAGGAAATGATATAATTATTTTAAAGTGTCTACGTGATAATATAGTGATACAACTTTAAAGTAATTCTTCATACTTTGTTTTTATGCAAATATCTCCTTTGAATATTCTGTTTTTAACCCATTCTAATTATATCAATGATTTACTTGACTAAATTTCTTCAACAAATTAAAAAAAAAGCTATAAGTAGTGTAAAGCCTTCTCAGTCACTTTTATGTGCTAGTAACTTGATACTGTATGATAAATGTGGTGTTTGTGAATTAAGTATGTTTTATTAAATGTTAAGATAAGATGGTTTCAATATATTTTAAATGCTAGTGGTGCACATTAAAAGTAGATTTGTGTATTAATGGTGGCAAGGTATCTAAAAATACCCCAGAAATTCCACCCCAGCTGGATATCCCCAATTCTGTTGTTTCAAAGGGAATTTTTCTAGCACAACTACTACAGTATTTTTGCAATTCTTAAGACACTCTGGAATTGTTTTAAAAGTATTTTGGAAAGGTTTAGTGGTTTAGCAAACAAGTTGTGCTTCTGGACAATCAAATCTTCTCTTTGGAATTGTTGTTTGTTGTGAAGTTTTCTTTAAACCCATTCAAGAATTCCATCACTGGTGTGCCAAGTCAACAGTGCTCTGAGCCTTTGCCGGCGGCACCCCTGTGTTGCCTTTATCAAAGTGCAGAGTCCATATTCCTTGTGTCCTGTTTATCACTGCCCCTTCTGCTCTACCCATCAAACTAGCTGCCATTCAAGGTGCCCATACAAACCACTTCAGCATGCTATTTTTAAATGCAAAATGGTGATGAAGAGGAGGAGTATCAGAAAAGCTGGACATTAACCAGCATTTCAAGTTTCTCTGAGAATATAGACAGGTGTTGCTAAGGGTCATAATTTATTATGACCTCAGCTTGAGGGTGTGAGCAAAGCTGGTAATGAGGAGAATGTGTGTAAGCTACTCTAATGATTGATTGCTTCCTTTTGCTGATTTTTGCTTTTTAGCCTGAAGTAAGACACACACACACACACACACACACACACACACACACACAGAGAGAGAGAGAGAGAGAGAGAGAGAGAGAGAGAGAGAGAGAGAGAGAGAAACCACAGCAAAATTCAATGACATGAAAGTATGAGTATATATGAATATTTGAAACTGAGAACTCAGTAAGTCACGTTGGGCCTTGAAATAAATTTAATATAATGTGGCAATTTATATGAGGTCTTGTTACTGGGTTTGTCTGTTCACCATCCCAAGATGAAACAGCAAATGAAAATGAGTTTCATGGTTAAGTTTATGCATTTCATTGACCAGTATCTATATGGTTTAAATAACCCTACTTCAACAGCTAACAACAAATCTTTTCACTAAATGATGAGTCAGTCAGCTGTTTAGTAGATAATGTGATTGATAATATTTTTCTGATAAGGACTAATGGATGAATTGCAATATATTCTATGAGACACATTTTGTGGATTTATGAATATATGTGTATACAATTTGTAAAACAAAAAGATGAATTTGAATAGCACATTTGTGTGTCATATGATCTATAACATAATGAAGAGAATGAATTTAGCATGGTTGCATTTTTTTCAGCTGGAGGAAATACAGACTGATGAAAACATGGTTGGAGTTTGGGATTACAAAATTTTGACGAAGTTTACATATTCATTTTTAATTTTTTGCGTGTTTTGTTACTTTTCTTCACCCTTGGAGTGGTGTTAAATCAACCAAGACTGGCCAACAGGAGATAGTCCTATAACTGTTCAGAATAAGTATATATTTGAGAGTTTTAGACATAAACATAATGTAAACGGAGCTGCAAAAGATGAAGCATAATAACTTTGAGCTAACTAGCTCTAGAGCTTGTGAAGGGTGGAGTCATATCTGTCTAGACATCATTATGTTTTCTTGCCTAGGAGAGTGCCTGGCATAGTGTAGACCTGTAATACAGTTGTTTGTTTAGTTTTCTGCACTAAGTTATAATTTCTCCTCAACCTAGAAAGACCGTCATTACTTTATTCCTTATCCATCATATGATGTAAGCCAGAGTTGCATAAAACTCAGTACTCAAGAGAAATTAATTGACAATGGATACAATCAAAACCATGAAGAGATAGCCAAACAATTTTATAGATTCAGACGCAAAGCTATTCCTATGCTGCCAGATAATTTATCACAAATGGAATGAATCATTTCATCAAAACATTTGGCAAGTTTTCTTTAGAAAATTTAAAAAAAAAAAAAAAAAAAACTACATGGCCTCAAACATTTTGGGCTTTTAACTTTAAGCTTTCATGTAAATGAAAGAAAGCCTACCTAAAAATTTTAATGATTATAATTAGCATTAATCTGCTTAAATGTTCTAATTGTATGTTTAATTAGAAGAGTACCATTTTCAAAAGATCTCATGTTCCTAGGGAATGGATTGTTTATTGTGGTTCCAAAATAAGATAAACTGTGACAGAAACTTGGATATTGTTGCACATTTTGCTAATAAGACTTTTGTGTAAGGTGACTAAAAATGATAGAAAATCTAGATTCTTTTTTTTTCCCAACAAACTATTCAGTTTTTTAAAGTGTATGCTAATGGTTGCTAGGCAACCATTTTTTCTCATATAAAAGATGTAAATAATGAAACTCTGATCCATTTGATATTCTTACCAACTTTCAGTGATTAAACCTAGTTTTTTAAACTATTTATATTTAGCTATTTATAGAAACTACAGTTGTGACTGCAATAGTCTTTGTATTGGATTATACCGTAAACTCAATATTTTTTTTCACACATTAATGTGACAAACTGGAAATTAAGAACATTTATAAGAAATTAGTGAACTACTTACACTGCAAGGTTAAGCTGGGATGTCTAGTAACTGTTTTGTTTTTCTAAAACTGGCTCCACCGTTGCAAAGTCACACTGGCCTTGAGCTTATGATCTTCTTGCCTCTGTTTCTTACGTATCGAGATAACAGGCATCTGCCACCCAACCTTGTATAAGACATGATTTCTTTATATCTTAATTAATAACATTCAATGAGATAGAATTGGTTGTGACATTCACCAAATTTTCCTGGAAGCAGGAAATTACTGTAGTGCAGAAGAGTCCCATGTACTCCTTCTAAATAAAGATTTACTGACTACAAACAGACAAAACACAGTTGTAAATATGTTTTTATCATTATTTTTAAGACCTGTTTGAATTTCTGAATTTCACTTGAGTTATTTCAGAATGTTTCTACTAAAAATAGGGAAGTGTATCAGTCTGTCCTAGGCTGTACAGTTTTTTTTTTATGTGAATCCTAAATTAAGTGGTCCCAGATAATGTACCTGTAATGAACATATTTGAATCAGTACAGCTCTTCATTAACCTTTAAATAATTTCTTTTCTTTTTTTTTTTTTTTTTTGTTTTTGTTTTTGTTTTTCGAGACAGGGTTTCTCTGTGTAGCTTTGCGCCTTTCCTGGAACTCACTTGGTAGCCCAGGCTGGCCTCGAACTCACAGAGATCCGCCTGGCTCTGCCTCCCAAGTGCTGGGATTAAAGGCATGTGCCACCACCGCCCGGCTTAAATAATTTCTTAAAGCATTGGTGTTTACGTTACTGTTGAATGGTTAGAGTGTATCTGGCTGTTTACTAAGCACACACATCGTAAATAAACCCTGCTAACTATTTCATCAGAAAGAAGAATTAGGCTTTATGGTTAGAGTCAAAGATTTTGGCAAGAGAACTTTCTGTAATTAGAAGTGGAAAATATCGGGTACTATTTTCTGTAACTTCAAATGGGGATTTAAACTGTTCACCAACTTGGATTGGGAAATGCCAGATTTTTGAGTTTGTAAATCTTCGTCCTCCTCTGAGTTTCTGAAAAGATTTCCCCTGATGATACCTGGGAACTTAAGTGGTTGTTAGTTGGCAGCAGACAACCCATTAGGAACAATGACTGGAATGCTTTATCCCTGGCAAAAAAAAATAGCTCAAGAGCATTGGCAAGGGTGAAACTGAGCTCCAGGTTAAAACTTGAATTGTTTGGGGAAAAAAAAAAAAAAAAAAACTGAGGCAACATAGGCAGCTTACCATTTACTGTGTAATATGTTTCAGTAGGCATCATACCAACAAGTGGCACACGCCAGTGAGAGCAGGCTCTTGAGTGAAAATTGGTTTGAGACAAGTTACACCATTTATAGCTGGATAACAATTTCATTTCGAAAATGTCTTGATTAGTTTGACTGGATAACAGAACATTTTAAGTGTATTTGATGTACAGTTATAGAGGAACTGACAAGAGTTCTGAACATTCACGGAAGTTAACTCTAACATATATATATATATGTACATATATGTTATAGATACATATATATTTACATATATATGGTATGGTATGGTATATATAAGGTATGAGTTTACCTCTTCAGGGTACTTGTGGATACTATATGGCCTTATGGCCTTGACAAGGAATCTGGAATCTGTCTTTAGCGTATTTATCTTCTAAAATGAGCCCTCATAATAACTGTACTGCATACATGTCAAAGGAAAAAAGTAGATCACATTTCTGTCTTCTACTGTTCTTAAGTGCATTCTCTACTCACCGTGGTTTTGTTTTGTTTACTTTGTTTTTGTTTGTTAGTTTTGTCTCCTTTTTTTTTTTTTTTTGCTTTGAGAGAATCCTGGCTTTTCATTGTGTGCATGTATAATTAATTTTCTCATACTTAGAGATCATAAGTATGCCATTTCCCCTTTCACTTTCCTCCTCCCAAAATTTCCCATATATCCATCATTGCTCTCTTTTAATTACAAGGCCTTTTAAAATTAATTGTTGTTATATATATTAGGAATATATATATATATATATATATATATATAGAGAGAGAGAGAGAGAGAGAGAGACCTAAGTACAACCTGCTCAATGTATATAATGCTACTTGTATGTATGTTTCATAGCTGACCATTTGATATTAGATAACCAACCAGTATGTTGTCCTCTTCAGGAAACTATGTTTCTGACTTGCAAGCATTCCTTAGTTGTCAGTAACTGTGTAGAGTTGAGGTCTGTGGGCTTTCCCCTGTCCACTTTATTGCGTCTATTGTCATCCTTTTTCAGCTCACGTTTAGACGCTCACATTGGTAAGACTTTATGGGTGCAGCTTCTGATGTTCCTAGGACACACATCTCCACAGCAACCCCCCAGATCCTCTGGCTCTTAGACTCTCTTCTCGCCTTCTTCTGCATTGATCCCCGAGCCTCAAGCGTAGGACTTGTACTGTAGATCTGTCCACTAGGACTGGGTTCCACAACTCTGCATTTTGATCTGTAATAATAATTTAATGGTAATGCAATTTTTTTTTCTGTAATGGTCTCTATCTTTTCAAAGAGAGCTTTATTTGATGAGGACTACAGTTATCTGCGGGT
>CABHPP010119043.1:30498-66716 GCA_902168425.1 Peromyscus attwateri | reverse complement strand
CACACACACACACACACACACACACACACACACACACACACGCTGTGGATATCGCTATATGTCAATAAACACTGATTGGCCAATAGCCAGACAGGAAGTATAGGCGGGACTAACAGAGAGGAAAATTGAGAAGGAAGGAAGGATAGGGAGACTGCCTGGAGCCGCCGTGAGGAGAAAGAAGATGTAAAGTACCGGTAAGCCACAAGCCACGTAGCAAAGTAGAGATTAATAGAAATGGGCTAAATATAAGAGTAAGAGCTAGACAATGATAGGCCTGAGCTAATGGCCAAGCAGTTTAAATAATGTAAGCGTCTGTGTGTTTATTTTATGAATGGGTTCGGTCGGGGAACCAGGGACTGGCTGGACTTGGGAGCTGGAGAGAAGCTCTCCAGCTACACACACACACACACACACACACACACACACACACACACACACACATCACCATACTCCATGGCAGAATTTGAGGCTTAGTTAGGGGAGCCTCTGGTTACCTGGACAGGATTTGTAAAGTCTGCTATGGGGAACAGCTGTGCCTTTGCTAGAAGGTGCTTCCCCAAAGGCCAACAAGCATTCATTTAAGAGTTATTGCAGTCCTTTTGGGTGGCAGGATGGTGAGTGTAGAGATGACACATAATCCTTGGGGCTATACATGAAGTACAGTGATACAGCACTCACCTAGCATGTATGAGGTCCTCAGTTCTGTTCTCAGCACTGCAGAATTTTCCACAAGCACCAAAAATATCAGGTCTCCCATAAGTAATCAGCTCCATGACTAGACCCATTCTTTTGGGACCTTGTCCTCTGACAGGCACAAACTCTTGACAACATTTGCCATCCTGCCAGTGGAAGACTGAGGGTGTCCAAAGGTAGTGAGTGACCTGTCTTCATTCTAGTCAGATGTGTAGATTTCCTGTGTTTTCCATGCTCCTGCTGCTGGAAGCTGGAGAATCATATGACCCTGATCTGTGTTTACATATTTATCACTTCTGGGAAACAACCAGTGGTGTTCCTTTTGTGGTTGATTTCATCGTGGTTTTTCCACTATAGCCTTTTCTGTGAAAAGAGAAACTCCAGTGCACAGGAGAGACTGTTGCCTGGAGACCCTGTTGTCCACAGTGGATCTCAGGTGGATGTAGTCAGGGGAGCTGGGGAAGAGACTAGTTATGGAGATCTCTTTGTAATTCAACCTCTTCTACTTGAATAAAGTGGATCTCTGTGTTAGAGGCTCATTTGGAAAAACAGTCCTTTAAAACTTAGATAGAAACTCCTTTAGGAGAGTAGCTTTTGAAAGAGGGAGAAAAATTAAAAAACATTAAGACTAATTAGCACTTACACATTGTTCTGAATTATTGTGGACATTCTTTAGCTTAAACCAGGACCTTTAGATTTTGGAGGTTTTAACATTTTTTTCAATTTACATAATGAGAACAGGTCTCCCCCTCCCCCTGCCTTTGTTTTTTTGTTTCCTGTGTGCTGCTCTGGTTGTCTTGGAACTAACTCTGTAGACCAGGCTGGCTTCGAACTCAGAGATCTGCTTGCCTCTGACTCCCGAGTGCTGGGATTAAAGATGTGTGCTACCACTGCCTAGCAGGTTTTTTTCTTTAAGGAAGTTTTTAAAATGTTAAATTATTACCTTAAGTAAAGTGCCAAAATATTAATGTATGCAGAGGTTCCAGAAAATATGTAATAAACACTTTCTGTCATCCTTTGTCACTCTTTCCTAGAAATCAAAGCCCAAATTCTACGTGCTCTCCATGTTCCCATACCCTTCTGGCAAGCTGCACATGGGCCATGTACGAGTCTACACCCTCAGTGATACCATTGCACGGTTCCAGAAAATGAGAGGCATGCAGGTAAGGACAAGTGCCTGCCTCGCTCCAGCTGGAAGTGTGGTAATATGTGTTTAGGAAAATGAAGAAAGCCAACTCTTAAGTGTGAACATGAACAGCTCAGTTTCCTTATGTGCAGAGAAGCTTGTAATGAAGCATCTGGGTGAACTGGGACAGCTACAGGGTAGGTGTTATTTTGGGGGTGGACATTAGGTAGGCTTGGGGAAGGCAGGAACAGATGTGGCTAATACTGCTCTTTTCTCAGGAAGAGCTGCACCATAAGCAGTCACTGTACAGGGCAGTGAAGCCAGTTGTACAAAGATGGATAAGTGCTGCATTCTGGTCAGCTTTTCACCTCTATAGCAAATACCTGAGATGGTTATCAAGAAAAAAAAGAAGGCTTATTATGGCTCCTGGTCTTACATGCATGATTAGAGGGACCCAGTGCATTTAGGCTTCTGCTGAGGATACTGGGTAGCCATGGTGAAGAACACATCAGAGCACAGCTGCTAACCCCATGGCTAGGAAGCAATAGTGAAGGGTTGGGGTGCCCAGGATTTTCTTCAAGGGCATAATCCTCAGTGATCCAAAGACCTCTGTTAGACACACCTCTTTTGGTGAGTGCTACAGAGGAGCAAACCCAGAGCTTCACATATACTAGGTAAATGTTCTACCACTGAGCCATATCCTTAGCTCCTCTTCCTAATTTTATTTATTTTATTCATTAAGTTGCTCAGATAGGCCTTGAACTTATGATCCTTTTGCCTCAGCTTCTGGAGTAGCTGGGGGCTTGTGCCACAGGCCCATTTAGTCCCTACCTCTTGAAGATCCCACCATTGTTCAGTAGTATACCCTGGGGACAAAGCCTCTCGGTACACATGGGCCTCTTGGTACATTTGTGATCCAAGCTATAAAGCTTTGTGTGGTAATATACTCCTGTAATCCCTGCACTTGAAAGGTTGAGGAGGAGAATCAGGAGTTTGAGACCAGCCTTGGCTAAATTGTAATTCTGGACATCACAAGAGTTTTGTTTTTGTTTTTCCCCCTTGTTACTGGATGTTTTTTATATTCTTTGATGAAAACACATTTATTTTATAGTGGGAAAATAAAATTTTATAAGAAACAATGCTGGGGGATTAATAACTGTGAGGAATGGGGAAGAATTCCCTAAAGAGGAAACATCTTATTACATTTATGTATTGGTAGGGGGCACATGCCTGCCTAAGCCCGTTTTCTTCCACCACTTGGGTACTGGGGATCTAGTTCAGGGTTGGTGGCAAGAATCTTTATTTTGCTGAGCCAAGCCACTGGCCTAAAGAGGAACCACCTGTTAATGACCTTGAAAGACAAATAGAACTTAAAAGAAAAAAGAAGATATGCCCTTTCCTTGGCTGATGTGAGTCAGTCCCAGTATAGTTAGTTTTTCTTCTTCCTTTTTGAGATTTATTATTTTTTTGCAATTATATCTATGTGTATGTTGGTATAGGCATGTGAGTGCAGGTGATTAAGGAGGTCAGAGGCATCAGATCCTCCTGGATCTGGAGTTACAAATGTGGATGCTGAGAACTGAACTCAGGCCCTCTGCAAGATCAGTAAGTGCTCTCAACCACTGAACCCTCGATGATTAGCTTGACACAATTTAACTTGACACAATCTGGAATCACTTGGGAGAGGAGTCTCAATGAGTGATTGTCTAGGTTAGGTTGTCCTGCCGGCACGTCTGTGGGGATTATCTTAATTATATTAGTTGAGGTGGAAGACCTGCCCACTGCTATCGGCATCACTCTCTAGGCAGGGGGTCCTGGACTGTACAAGAGTAGGAAAAGAGAGATGAGCACAGTATATATTTTGTTTGATACAGGGTCTCACATAACCCAGACTGACTTCGTACTTGCTAGGTAATCAATGACGATCTTGACTTTCTGATCTTCTGTCTTTACTTTCTGAATTCTAGGGTTAGAGGGATGTGCCACCATGCCTGGCACCAAACTGGGACGTTTCATGTGAGAGCCAATTGTTATATTTACTAGTCCACCATTGGCCATTGCTTTTCTTAACCTATCAGGCCCTATGCAGGTGGCATCTTGTACTTCCTACGCCTTTAGGAAGGTTAAGTCTATCTCTTGAGACAATTGGTTGGAAATTTTTTGTTGGCAGAAGAAGCAGCCCATAAAAATGAGGTCATGTTTTCGTGTTTCTGTCACTTGAGAATTAATAGGTTTATATTGCTAAACTCAGAGGTTCCATTGAAATTTAAAGTTACCACAGTTATTTGTCATCCTGGTTTAGGAAAGATATTTTTCTTAGACACTATTTTACAGTATTCCTTTAAAAGAGGCAGGACAGAGGGTAGAAAGATGCTCAGCAGTTCAGAGTACTGACTGTTCTTGCAGGAAATCTGAATTCAGTTCTCAGAACTCGTATGGCTCACTGTAACTCCAGTTCTAGGGCATCTGTACTTCTGGCTTCCACCAGTTCCTGCACCAGGTGTACATATATTGACACATATACATATAAATAAAAATAAAGTTTAAAATTTTAAAAAGAAAAGAAATAAAAAGCAACATAGAATTAATTGGCTCTTTGTCTAAAGTACAATCTTTTTGTTTTTCTTTTCATTCCTAAGGATATAACCCAGAACTTTGCACATGCTGAGAATGTGGGCTGTCACTGTGCTATACCTCTGGACATCCTTAAAGTGTAATTCTGTAACTAACCTTCAACTGTATTTATCTTTTTAAAAATTAAGCCACATTAATTTGATCAGTGCATGCTGGCTGCAGGCATGTTCCTAAGCTGGAACATTTAAGCAAACACATGTTATTGGTGAGAGAATGTCAGGAAGCCTGCTAGCAGATAGGTAAGTGAAGGAATGTATGTGAGAGTCTAGTTGTCTTGGGTAGGATGAAATATTAGCAAAGATGCACATGAGGAATCAGGACTTTGCAGGCAGCTCATGGCCAAAGAAAGGGGGTCGGCGGAGGTAGGGGGGCACTGTCTACTACCATAGCCGAAGTCCAAAGTCAGAGTGGACAACATTGGTTTGACCTTGTTCTGCTACTTCCTAACTGCGGCATCCTGCGTAGTCATTGAGCGTCTCTGACTCCCACTTCCCTAATTTGATCTAAAGGAAGAGATTTGGATCTAGCAGCAGTGGAGTAGTTCATAGGTGAGCACCTAGGCCCTGGATTTGGTATCCAGGGAAGAGAGAAGGAGGGATGGAGAGAGGGAGGGAGGGAGGGGGAGAGAAGAAGAGAGAGGGAGAGAGATATTGAGACTGACTGATTTCTCCTCAGGTTTCTATGAGGTCAGATTAGGTAGTGTGGAATGCCACATGTCTGGTGCTTAATACATCCCTTAATAAGTGATAGCTGTAATTATGATTTATACTGATTGATTTGCTCTGAGCTGCTCAGAAAAGTGATTCAGCTCCATTTAATCAAGGCGTCCCTACAGTCTTCTGCTGGGAGCAGGCTACAGGGCTGCTCTGGTGAAGCTGCTACTGCTCATTGTTGCCAGTGATTCCTTCTGTTTGTCCACTGGCTGAGTCTGCACCTTGGATTTGAATTTGTTACTTGTTATTAGAATAAATATCAGAGTATTAGTCAGGGTTCTTTAGAGGATCAGGAACAGAACTGATATATATATATATATATATATTATTATGTACTCATTCTCTCTCTCTCTCTCTCTCTCTCTCTCTCTCTCTCTCTCTCTCTCTCACTGCACTGTGAGCTGGTCCTCTTGCCCATGCCTGGGTGAAAGGCACTGGCATGTGGCTCAGGGTTTTTACAGCCCAGGGTGTGAGGACTCAGGCCCATCTTAGAAAACAATGATTCCCTTGATTGGGAAGCTATTACTTAGGCCCGGATTTCAAGTCTTGACATTTTTCCTCTACCAGACACATTTTTCCTGTGTCTGTGCCAGTGACTAGCTAACCTGTATAACTCTCTGATTGTAGTCCTCCAGAGGTAATCCAGGACCCTTAAACGATAACTTACATACTACCTATAAATATGTTTAAGTCCCAAGTTATTTTGCATTTCAGTTTTCTTTTACAACATGTTTTCCTTTGTTTTATTTTATACGTATGGGTGTTTTGAGTGCATGTATGTCTGTGCACTAGTGTGCTTGCCTGGTGTCCAGGGATGCCAGAAGAGGATGACAGATCCTCTGGGACTGGACTTATGGATGGTTATTAGCCACCATATGGGTGCTAGTAACCAAACCTACTGGGTTCTCTGGAAGAGTGGCTAGTGCACTTAACCACTGAGACAACTTTCCAGCCCCTTTATAATGTTTTTTTCTGCCCTGCTGGCCCAAGCCTCCTGCATCCACAGTCTTTAATGATCCACAGTCCTTAATGATGTACATAGTTTTTCATAGGAATATTCTTGTTCTCATCTTTGTGTTTTTCACCCAGGTGACTCCTTCTTAGAGTACTTCTCACTCTCCCCTATAAGTAAGTCCTTATTATTCTTCAAGATCTACTTAATTTTCCTTGCACTGTAAACTGCCTTCAATTCTGTAGCTCACATTTATCAGCACTTATGGGTAAAACCATAGACTACCCTGGCTAAGCTCATAGGTTCTCTGTTACTGTCATCTGCCCAATACTATTTTAACTTTTTGGGGACAGAGAAGGTCCCTGAACTCTCTTTGTTAGTAGCATTTCAACTGTTTAATGGTTACTTGGAACACACTTTTTTTTTTTTTTTTTTTAATGCAGCTTACAAGATCCTTTGTTTCCAGCCAGACATGGTGGTGCACACCTATAATCACAGTGCTGGGGAGCTAGTGGCAAGATGAATGCTAGTTTTGAGGTCAATATAGGCAACACAGTGAGACCTTGCCTCAAATTAAACAAACCAAACAGCATCAAATAAAAGCAGTGTGCTCCTACCGTGAGCTGATCTGATTCATGGCCTCTAAAAAAGGTGACAATGCAGATAATCATAGTGTCCCTGACTTAGCTAGCGGTCTTTTTAAGATTATCACTGAGTGTGAAAACTAAACATTTGAAAACCAGATCAAGGCACTTTGCAAATAAGCTTGATGTCCTGAGTTTAATCTTCAGAACCCACATGACGGTGGAAAGTGAGAGTCAACTTAATAAAGTTGTCCTGTGACTTCCAAATGCACTCCATGGTATGTGCCCTGTACCCTCACAATAACAGTAAAAACTTTAAATAAGCATTTGAAAGCCATCAAGGAAACAGTGGATCCCCGAGTTTGGGCCCAAATGTGAAGCTTTCACCACCACAGCAGCACTCAAGCATGCATGTTCTGTAAGCTCTTCGGTAATAACAGTTTCTCTTGAGTTTGCTGGGGTGGAGGTAGGACTGGGAATGTCCCCATTTTGAAAAAGCAGTCTGGTAGCTGGGCCAGGTTTCAAACAGGATGGATGGGTGGCATCTCTGCTGAGCCAAATAGATATGGCTGTCTAGGTTTGAGACCAAGTCACACTGACATCAGAAGAAAGCTAAAGGTCTTTAGCAGCTGACCTTAGCCATAGAAATGTGTAGACTGAGTGAGTACTGTGCAAGTGAGTAAGTATTAGGTGGTTTGGGGGAGGTAAATCAGAGCAGTGATGATGCCTGCTTTACCCAGAGGTGATGAGCAAGAAAACCCTTCAAACATGTAGTGCACCTATGTGTGATGCACCCCCAGAAATTCCAGAACTTAAGAGGGGGAGGCAGGAGGGTCAAGAAAGCAAAGCCAGCCTGGACTGTATGAGACTGTCTCAAAGGACAAACAAACAAAACAGTGTAATGCAGTTTTGAGTGTAACCCAATTTCAGTGGCCACAATAAAGCATTCCTGAGACTTGCATGTTTACTCAAGGGCCATTTGAAGCCAGAATTAAATTCTTCTTTTTCTGCAGTCAGAGAAGGCTCTGCTGCGAATTGGTTGGTTGCTCCTTAAACTCAAAGGCTGACTGATGACATACATAAAGCTTAGCTCCATATGGTGCTTTTGTTGTGTTTTCATATATTATATGCACAGATGGTTGGAAAATAAATTTTCTGCCTCCCACCTCAGCTGGTGTCCCCAGCATTCTGGCCCAGGAGTAGGGTGATGGAAGTATCAGAGTACTCATTCTCCTTACAGTGCTGGGCTTGGACTAATTAGTCTCAGGCAGAGAGCCCATAGCCTTGTCCAACTGTAGGAAGAAGTTGGGGATCAGTGTCTAACAGCTGTATAATCACTGTGCAGTCACCCACAAAGGCCAGGTGCCAGGGACATTCTCAGCAAACAAGTGGTTGTGGATGTTTCCTCAGTTTTCAGCTAGTTGATGGATGTCTGTGATGTGCCCATAGTGCATGGTGTGGCATTTAGTTCCAGACTTTCAAATCTCTATGGCATCAGGAGGTAGGCAGTGGATTTCCAGGCTTATGATCTCAGATGTGGTTTGAAGAAGCGAAGGCATGTCCGCCTAGCACCTTGATTGGAAAGTGCCTGACTTGCCTGCCAGTCAGGTTCTTCTGCATTCCCACAGGAGGCATGCCCTTTGGGTATAGGTGTTTTTTCTTACTCTGAAGTAGTCACTTGATTTTTACATCTAATCTGTAATAATGGTTGCGTATTACACTGGCTAAATGAAATTAAACACTGCATTTTTCATTTCTTGGAAATAGGGTGCTGAATCCATTCCAGAGAAGCCAAGACACTGAAAATAGCATTTCTTTGTGAAACAGTAACCATGGTGCCTGCATCTGAAGCTGAATTGGTTTCAAATATAAAGCTTTGTTTTATGGGTGAGGGAGAGAAGCTGGCCATTGCTACCAACTGGCTGGCCCTGTTCTGGAGGCATGCTCTTGTCTCTGGGGGAAAGGCAGGGAATCAGATGCCTCAGTCTCCTTCCTGCCCACCTTTAAACCCCTCTGCTCAGCTCACTCTTGCTTCCTGTGTTAGAAGGACAAATGACCTCTTGCTTATTCCCCACCCTCTTCTTAAAGTATTTTAAAATTGTACATAAAATTCCACTTTCCCTCTTTTGTAAAAGAAATACAACATAGATAAGGCTGTAGCCTTGACTCCCTCAGCACCATGTCCCTTTTGCTGAGTAAGCTTGCCACTAGCCTACCTGTCCACCCTGAAATGTCTAGGTTCTAGATCTGGAGGACAGGACTGTACACTAGATGTTAGCCAAGACCCAGCTCCCAGTCCTCACTCTCTCCAGCTCTGGTCTGACTTGCAGAGCTCTGACATTCATGTAACTATATTCTGGGCTAGCAACTTCTGGTCTGCCATGATGCTAGGCAGTCTGACTCCCACTTGGGACCTCACATGGAGATGTTCCATCTGCCATCATATCCAGTTCTGACCCTCCTTTGAGAACTCACATCAGGGTAGCCCATCTTCCATGATAGTAGCCAGCTCTGACTCCTCTTTGAGACTTCACCTAGATATGTGTTCCTACACTCCCATCCCTGCTTGCTTTGTATTAAACTGTGTTTCTCAAGCTGCCTGCCTGGTCTTTTGTTGTGACTGGCTTTGTGATCCAATGAATTTAATTAGGTTTACTTACTAGTAGCTATTGCCACTGAAGAAAATCAGTATCTATCTCTGTCTCTGCCATCCACCCCCAGTAAACACTGACTGCTCTAGGGGGAGGGGGATCATGGGCCTTCCATCTTACTGTGGCTGGTTTTGAGGCATAGGCAAGCTAGGTGAAATCGGAGGGCAGGTAAATGGAGAAACTAGGGAATCTCCTCCCTGGCTCTTGCCTCAGCCACTGCCTAGCTCCTTGTGGCTCCATCTGGTAAGATGAGAACATTTACATGCCTGCTCTCATATCAGCCATGGGCCCTGCCCACTGCTGCCTCAGTCTCTTAGGTTCTAGGTGGCCATGGTGTCTCTGTCAGATTTGAGGTCGTGATGCTGTCCTGCCTTTCTGAATTTTGGGGTGGCTTCACTGTCTTTGTAGCTTCTCATCCAACTTACATACTTAGAGGATTTGTTCTAAGAACTAGATTGTGTGGTTTTTCAAATTTTGAAATGTACTGTTCTTCTTTCTCCTCCTCTTTTCTTCATCTCTCCCCCTCCTCCCCCTCCCCCTACCCCGACAGGGTTTCTTTGTGTAGCTCTAGCTGTCCTGGAACTCACTCTGTAAGACCAGGCTGGCCTCAAACTCAGAGATCCGCCTGCCTCTGCCTCCTGAGTGATGGGATTAAAGGCATGTGCCGCTGCCGCCTGGCTGAAGTGTACTGATTGCTAATTTAAGTAACTGGGACTTCTTGATTCAGCCTCTGAATAATTTTACATTTATTATCTTAAAATTATCACTTTTTATCTTCTGCCACCTTCCATGATGTCACATTCCCACTGTTCTGAAGTTGACATGATGGATTTTTAAAGTATATCTTAAGTAGGTTTATAAAAATAGATCAAATATCTGGAAAAAATGAAGCTATAGGAAGCATTCACACCTAAGAAGAGATTAGCTTAGGAAATGAAAAGAGGCCAGCTTAAATCAAGAATGCTCAGGGTCTGCCAGGTATTGCTTTATTTATAACAAGAAGGGGCTATAGTGGTATTTTATTTGTGCTGAAATGTGATTTTATTTGTATGTTAATAAATAAAGTTGCCTAGGGGTCAGAGCTATTAGCAAGCCATAGGGAAAGCCAGGGCGGTGGTGGTGCACGCCTTTAATCCCAGCACTTGGTAAGCAGAACTAGGTAGATCTCTGTGTGTTCAAGGATACAGCCAGCATTGGAGACACACGCCCTTAATCTCAATACCAACCATAGAAGACCTGGAGGTCTGTACAGAGAGGCAGTGACTAGGCAGTCACGTAGTTGGGTTTACAACCAATGAGAAGGCAGAACAGAATTCTATTTAAAGACGAACGCACAGGAAATACCTCCCTTTTCGGAGAGGTCTCTTGGCGGGAGAGTCTAGCTGGCGGAAAGTGGGTAAGGCTCTTAGCTCTGACCTCTTGGGCTTTCATCTTTACATTGGCTCTGTGTTTCTTATTTAATAAGGCGGTTGGTTACATCTACAAGGGGCCTTGTTATGTTGCCCAGGCTGGCTTCAAATTCTCAGTACTTCTTCAGCTTTTCAAATAGCTGGGATTATAGGTGTGTATCACCACGCCTGCCTGGGCCCTAGCATATCAATGCAGATGCCTATTTTTCTTTATGGTAGATTGGCATGTTTGTACATGTACGTTATAGGTGCAATAACTTACTTTAACTGTGGAAGTTCATTGATATAAAGAGAAATGTCATTTTAAAACTAACCAGAAGAGGAGTTGGAGAGATGACTCTGGTTAAGAGCCCTGGCTGCTCTTCCAGAGGACCAGGTTCAATTCCCAGCACCCACATGGCAGCTCAAAATTGTAACTAGTTCTAGAGGACCTGATACCCTCACACCAATGTACATAAAAAATGAAAAAAAAATCTAACCAAAAGAGTGTAAAGCTCTTCTAGTGAATGGCTTGGACAGTTTTTGCTCAGAGAAGCCAAGGGTGAGAAACTATAGCTATCTCTCTTGTTTTGTGGCATTTGAGATTAAATCTATAGCTTTGCACATTCTAAGCATGCCTTCTACCACTCAAAGCCCAGAGATGATATCATGTGCCTGGAATGTGTTACATGATAGCTGAGTTTTATTTTGTTTTTGAAGCAGGGGCTTACTGTGTAGCCCAGGCTAACCCTGAATTCATGATCCTCCTTCCTGAACTTCCTGATGCTGGAATTACAGGTGCATGCTATTGACTAGGATACAGTCTGCTGCCAGAGGGACAGAGACACATGGGTCTATTGCAATGATGCTTAGATCTTTATTTCCTATTTCTCCCACATTGGGAGTGAGACATCCTACAGCAAGGAAATGCACTCTACATGTGGCCCCAGGGCTTATGAGCAGGGAACCTTCCTGGTTTAAAGAAATTTAACTTGCAGGGACATTTAGTCCAGTGACCTGGTGGATGGTGGAAGGAATGCTCCTGACTTTGAGTTATAGGAAAGACTTCCCAAAGTGGGTTAGACAGTTGAATTTGTTAATTTTTGTGAAGAATTTGAAATATTAAGATTTTCTAATTTTATGTTCATAGACAGCTTAGATAACATGTGATCTAAAAATATCTTCTCATGTTAATTCTATCTGAAAATGAAAATAGAAATGAATAAGTTTGTTATATAAATGCACTCTCTCTCTCTCTCTCTCTCTCTCTCTCTCTCTGTGTGTGTGTGTGTGTGTGTGTGTGTGTGTGTGTGTGTGTATGAGATGTGTGATATATGACAGTCTCTTGCTGTATTGACTTTATCTAAAAATCCAGATAGCACCTAACAGAATGTTAATGGGCAGAAACATTGGACCGGTGCCATTGGTGGTTCTGACAAAGACTCCAAGTGATGATTAAGTTCCCTTTTCTGTAGAACAGTTACACAACAACTACCCTGTTCTTCCAAGGAAGCAACCTGGGAGAATTCAGTGCAGCTCAAGCAGAACTCAAGTGCAGGCCTGGCAGTATGGAAGAATTCCTGAATAACCCAGAACCGGGGATGTTGGTTCCTGAAAAAGAGAGGGAAAAAAAAAAAAGCAAACACAGGAAGACTGTCTTCTGTGGATACAGCAGTGTTCCAGAGCAGGCTGTGTACCAAGGATGCTTGTTTAATGAGGCTTTCTGGCTCCTGGGGACTGAAACTTAGGTTAGACCAACTTCAACAAAAAGGGAGGTTTTGTTTTGATAGATGCTGGTAAAACTCACAGGATCCAAGGAAATGTTGCAGGGGCTTAGGCACTCTGGGTACTGGGCCCAGGTCCTTGAGGCTCATCTGGGTCTGGACCTGCTTCAGCTTCCATTCTGCTTTCTCAGATGTCACCACGAGGTTGTCCTACTGGGAATCCTTGTGAGAAGAGTCCCTACCACTGCAGTAGCTAGAAAAGCCTGGGGAAGGGTCCAAACTCATGGGTCCTTCTCTATTACGGAAGAGTTTTGAAATTGGCCATCTATACCAGAGCTGTGTGAAGCTTAAGAGGAAGCAGTTTCTGAGATGGGGGATGCTTTTAGGGAGGATGGAACACCCCATATTTCATGGAAGGAAAGAGACCTCATGTCCCAACTGGGTTGGGATATATCTAGTCAGGTTTCCAAAGCTGAACAGAATAGATTTACTCAGCGAATGTTAGAATTTTGGTTTTAGAGATTTGTACACATCATGCTGAGGCAAGAGCTAGCTCACAGTAGGCAGTACAGGAAAAGGACCCATGCTGACAACTATACATCTCCCATATATGCTACCGTGGGAGTGGGTGTTAAGGTAAAAAGAGAATATAAGGGTTAAAAAAATGAAGCCAAGAGCACTAAAGATAGAGACAAAGATACTTGCATCTGGATATGAAATATCCAAGTGGACCATAAGAGACAAATAGGCTTCAGGAAACAAGACCAGTGATAACAGGCTAGCTGGCTAGCTTCCAAAAGACCTTTCCCCTTTGGGAGATACATGCTAGGTACTGTTGCTTATTACATATTCTTGCTTTTAATGCAGCTAATTATAATAGTCTGCGATGTAGTAAGGATGGCTGATAACATGCCAGCACGTTATCAGGAAAGAGATCCCAGACAGTACTGCACACAAGACAATAACCAAGAACACGGCAGTGAGGATGAAGAGAGCTCCATATAATTAACAGCACTTGGGACACCCTGAAGGTCAGAGATAGCAACAACAGCAGTGGCTGTAGATAGTCAGGATGAAGACTAACAAAGCCAGGGCACTCGGTGCAATTAACATTAAGCAAGACACCTGCAAATGGGAAGGAAGTAACCCTAGCCAAATAACTGACAGCTTACATATAGTCATGGCCAGTAAGCCAGAGTCAGAGGTGGACAGAAGGGCCTTCAACTAACCTTAACTAGGGGAGCAGTGCATGAACATCAGATGATTGTCTTATTGTTTGGACCAGGGGTTGGACCATGTTGAGTGTGTGTGGGCCTTCCTTTGGCTTCACCCATGAGAGCCCCAAGAATTAACCATTCTCAATAGAGATTACCTCAGTCTTTTGTCCAATATCTGCCATTGCCCTATAAAAACCCGGACAAAGGAAATGGTTCCTCTGTCTTGGAAACTCCACCCTCTCTCAAGAGTTTCTTCTCACTTTTTCTTAAGTTCTTGATTTTTCTATGATAATTCTTAATAAAACCTGTTTCCATCTTGCATACTCCCATGAGAATCTGTGTCATTAATCTTCATTGGTGTGAGACAGCATACTCAGCACCACTGTCCCAGGTTGATTTTCTTATAAACGTGAACATCCAGCATCTTAAGTCCTTAGGTCATGCATAACTTGACTGTGAAAGGTCCCATCACACTCAGAAACTCTGCATCAGTACTTTTGTATTCTGTACAGATGCCTATGATATAATGTTAAATGAAAAAGGCAGGTCACAAAATACTTTGTGTAACAGGTTCAATTCCCATAGAAACTACATGTTCCTATATTTGTTTGGATGAGTATTTTGTCTCCATGTATGTCCATGCACCATGTGCATGCAGTGCCCACAGAGACCAGAAGAGGGCATCAGATGCCATGGGACTGGAGTTATAACAGTTTTGAACTGCTGAGTGGGTGTTGGGAATCAAATCCGGGTCCTTTGGAAAAGCAGCCAGTGCTCTTAACCATTGAGCCATCTTTCCAGCTCCAACTGTATTATGTTTTTAATTTGAAAAACATCAGTGAAGAAAAAAAAGAATAGGAATCTATTTCCAGTTGACTACAGAAGATTTGGGGACTTTTTGCCCTTGTGCACACAGATAAGCACTAGAGAAGCCAGGAAAGTTAAACCCACAGGCATCCTTCAAGGGAAGGAGATGCTTACCTGTCTTTCTGGAATGCTTGGAATGGATATAGTTTACAACCTGGTGATCCTTTGCTATCTGTTGAGCCAGCCTCCACCCACATCCTCCAGAATTTATGCTTTGCTTATCCTAGACCCTTTTACCTAAATCTTGAGCATTGCTTCTAGGCCATGAAACCCATCCTTATGAGTGATGTCATTTCTGCCTTACAACAGCCTATATGACTTCTATGTTAACACCCACAGTCATTATGTTTACCTCAGTCATTCTCCTTAAATCCTAAATCTTGGGCTCCACCTCTAAGTCAACAGTACCTATCTTCTGTGAAAGAAACTTAAACACATCTTAAGCTTTGCTATACTCAGGGGACTGAGTTAATTGTTATTAAAAAACTTTTTATTTCCCAAAATTGCTCTGCTTAAATATGGCTAAAATAAACCAACTGATGTCAGACTCTCAAAGTTCAGATGAGCACCAGTTACCTAAGTTGGGCTGAACGAGTTTCATTCTTCTCTTACCTGGATTATTTCCCTGCTGCCTGCAAGGACCCTGCTGTGGAATATTTGTTGAACCAGCCAAAGATGTGTTACATTTGTTCATGCTGCATTTGTTAACTATGTAAAGATGTGTTGCGTTTGCGTAAATTAAATAAAATTAACCTGGGCTCAGAGAGGCGGGGTTAGCAACTGGTTGATAGGAAGTAAGAGGGGGGAGCTTAGCATTTTTTTTTTTTTTTAAGTTGGGGCAGTACAGAAGGGAGTGCCTTCTGGGATGCCAGTAAAGAGAGAAAGTTAGCCAGTACTCAATCTCAATCTCTCTCTCTCTGTCTCTCTGTCTCTCTGTCTCTCTCTCTCTAAGTTTTTCGAGACAGGGTTTCTCTATGTAGCCCCGACTGTCCTGGAACTTGTTCTGTAGACCAGACTGGCCTTGAACTCACAGAGATCTGCCTGCCTCTGCCTTCCGAGTGCTGGGATTAAAGGTGTGCACCACCACCTCCCAGCTGCTACTCTCTCTTAAGCTCGAAGGTTTTCACCCTAGCCTTTGAATCTTTTATTAGAACGATAGAGATTTAGTTAGAACTACCTTTAGCATCAGCAACAGAGCCATTGCCTGGGGGGAACAGAATTCCCCCAAGGCTAAAGTGCAGCCACTGTAGAGAAGGTAAAAAAACAGACCTACCCCCCAACCCCAAGGAAATGACCTACTACCCAGTTCTTAGTCTTAAATGTGGCTGGTGGCTGCTGCATTGGAGAACACAGTTCCATAACTGGAAAATTCTAGCATGAGACAAACATTTTGAAAGCCTAGACATTTTATTTTTCCAAGACAAACAATCTGGGTTTTGGTGGTCTCGTTAGACCTGTCTCACTATGTAGACCAGGCTGGTCTGGAACTCATGGAGATCTGCCTGCCTCTGCTTGCAGAGTGCTGGGATTAAAGATGTGCAAACCTATTGAGGCAGGATATCTTAAACCTAGGTCTCTAGCCAGCTTGTTCCTAGGGTTCCCTGTTTCCACCTTCAGAAGAAGCTGCAATTAGAGATGGACTGCCATGTCCACTGGCATTTATGTGGACTCTGGGGATCCAAACTCGCATTCTCTTGCTTTGTGGCAAGCACTTTAATCACTGTGCCATCTCATCTCCCCAGCCCTGTTCTGTTTTTTTAATGAGCCATGGTTTACTTTGTAGTACCTTTTCCTGAGCCAGTGATCCGTTTTAGTTAGGGGGGGCCAGTGTTCTAGCCTTTCTCTTGGCCAACTATTTTTCATGCTGAATTTTGTAAGGCTTTATATGAAGCTTTCTGGATATCACTCTTAACCCTTTACTCCTACCTCACTGTCCAGTTATGAAGATGGTCTCAGGTTTTATGGGATGATTGGTAGAGGTTCTGCATCTGTACTTGGAACATATTCTTTATTCTTCAATGGACATGTTCTTTGAAGAGACTTGCTTTATCATTTTCTTTGAAAAAAAAATTTTTTTTTTCACCAGACTCCTGAATCCCTGTTCACAAGGCTCTGTTAAAAATGAAAAACAGTGATAGGCAAAGGAGGGATCATGACAAACGTCCCTCCTGAAACTCAGATACCATGTGAAGAGGGCAGCCTGTTAGTCAGGTGGAAAAGAGGAAGGTAGCAAAAGGAAAGGTGTTTCTTCCTGGTGAGGCATGACTCCTTTTTATAAATCCATTGTCATGTTTTCTCTGTCATTTCCACTTTTTTCTTTTATACCAGGTTATAAACCCCATGGGGTGGGATGCATTTGGATTGCCTGCCGAAAATGCTGCCATTGAGAGGAATTTGCACCCAGAAAGCTGGACTCAAAGGTAAATGTTTAATGCATACTCAAACACTTGTATATGGGAACCTTTTAAAAATATTTTTAAGCCTATGCATGAGAGAGACCAGAAAGCAAAAAAGAACAAACACAAAAACCACCACAACATTGGCAAATTGCCAAGAGGAAAATAAACAGGAAGGTGTGCACTGGTGTTTGTCTAGATAGTTAGGGGGCACAATTGCCAAGAGGAAAATAAACAGGAAGGTGAGCACTAGTGTTTGTCTAGTTAGTTAGTCAGGGGGCAAGGTGCATGTGTCACAGTGGCACATATGGAGGTTATGGGACAGTTTATGGAAGTTAGTTCTCTTCTTCCGTGTTGTGGGTTGTGGAGATCAAACTCGGGCTGTTAGGCTTGGAAGAAAACACCTTTACCCACCGAGCCATTGTGCAACTCCTGATATTTGCCTTTTAATACTCTGTATTCCTAAGACATACCAAAGAAGGTTGGTGTTTGTTTATTCAGAGGTTGTTTGGATGCTTGCTATTTACCAAGCTATTCTTTCTTGGAGCACTTACCTTTATGAAGAAAGCAAAGTGGAGAGAATTGCATTTGTTCAGTTTCAACAGGCTTCTTGTCTTTTAGACCTGAGTTTGAACTATATCATTCTGATTTTCTGTGAAAATTTAATTTTTGTTTTCATCATTTATGAGCAAGGAACAACTTAGTGTAGCTACCTGAGGCTAGGTGTGGCTTTTTCTTAACGCCCCATGGCTCAGACTTCCCAGCCCTCTCCCTGCTGGTAAAGTACAGAACACCTTATACTAGAATCTTCTTGGACCCTTCATCATCTCACCCTTCAGATGCAGAAGGGCAGTTACAGGGCCTGTCTTTGGAACCTCCACTGACTCTTCTCTTCTCCTTTCCCCTCCTCTCCCTTTACCACCTGCCCCCCTTTCTTTAAGATGAATATGCATGAATGTATAGGTATGGGACCCCATACATGTGCCCAGCTGAACATGTCCACTGGGAATCCAAAGCAGGATGTCAAGTGTCTTCCTGTATCACTTTACTGTTTTGAAACAGGGTCTGTCATTGAGCTGGAAGCTTACTGTTTTAGCTAGTCCTGCTGGTCAGTAAGCTCTCAAGACCTGCTTGGCTGTATCTTTCCCCCAGGCAAGGGTTAAAGCATGCAAGCCATGCTTGGCTTTTTACATGGATTGTGGAGATTTGAATTCAGGTCCTTGTGCTTGTAAACCCAGCACTCTTATCTCCCTCCACCCCCAACTATCCCCCACAACACATACACACACTATCTCCCCAGCCCCTTCACCACTCTTTCTTATTTCTACCCAAGGCTGCATGGCGGGAAACTCACTGTGCTCTCTTTCCATCATATAATTAATTCTAGATTAATGGAAGTGATATAAAGGAGAAAAGGATAAAATGACAACTCTAATAAAGTAGATCAAATGCGACATAAGTTGATTCCCAGCAACAAGAACTAAATTGACTAGTGCACTTCTCTGTTACCCAATCTTGGGGCAGGTTTAGGTTCTGATTGACAGAACACTGTGTGGTTTCTTTGAATTTCCCAAGTTTGTACATTAAGAGTGGTGTGTGTGTGTGTGTGTGTGTGTGTGGTGTGTGTAGGTGTAACATTCACACACACAGTTCTGAGGATTGAATCCAGACCTTACACATGCCAGGCAAGAGCTTCTTCCACTGAGCTCCAAGCCAGTCTGGACATAAAGGTTTTTATTTGTTCATTTGTTTTTATTTATATTTTAGATCTCTTTAAAACTTGCTTGCTTGACTTAACTCTATATAGAACATAGACATATGGACAGTCCAGGATCACACATTCTAGAGGTTGCTTGTCAGAGTGGCCAGGGGAAGGAGCTGCCTCCACGGCCAAGACCAAGGTGACATCTAGTGATGAGCATGTCCAGATCCTGTGTGTCTGCTTGCATATTACTCTTACGGTTTGGCTTTTTGTTTTTCTGCCAGGGCAAAGCAACAGTTAAGGCTTCCTTGACTGAGCTAGACTTTTAAGTTTTCTAAAACGTCCTTAAAATGTCGTTCATCTATGGCCTGACTTCCTCTCAAAGTCAAACTTGCTTCCCTTTGTTCCACAGCAATATTAAATACATGAAGAAACAGCTTGACCGCCTCGGCCTGTGCTTCAGCTGGGACAGGGTGAGTCGGCCTTTCTTCCTGGGGGCTCTGCTCTGTTCAGGGAAAGGCCTGATTGCGTGGGGCTCTTCCTCCTGTTCGTGTTGGGAGAAGGAGGGGAGTTGACAGGTCACAGGAGGGAAGGCTTAGTACTCCACAAACACAACAGAACCTGAGTAGGTATTTTGCCTGTGAACAAGTAATTTTCTGTGGGATTAAGCTAAGAGAGTTAACTTATTTGACTTCATAATGGGCTGTGGTGTGTGTGTGGTAAAGGCTTTGCACAAGGATTTCTGGCTCATAGAAACAATTCAAAGGGATTATTGAAATCCACATTAAAGTGATTAAATATTAACCTGCTGGTCCTCTGGGTGATTAACTGGCCATTTATTTATATTTTATTCTGTGCTCAGAATCAGTAAACACACAATTCTGCCACATACTGTCTTTGGTCTGTATCTCTATCAGAAAGTTACACACCTTGGGGCTGGAGAGGTGGCTCAGTGGTTAAGAGCACTGACTGCTCTTCCAGAGGACCCGGGTTCAATTCCCAGCACCCACATGTCAGCTAACAACTGTCTCTAACTCCAAGATCTGGCACCCTCACACAGACATTCATGCAGGCAAAATGCCAATGGAAATGAAATAAAAGTACCTAAATTGTTATTATTTTTTTTAAGTTACACACAAAAGTCAATGGGAGATCCCAGACTCAGGAGGGTTCACAGAGGATCATGCCAGCTGTGAAAAGGACCTTCAGAGGCCCAGGCATTGGAGGAGTAAGCTGCTGGGTAAAAGCTGCTGTCTGTCCTTCAGTGAAACGCCCCATCTGTGCTCTGATCCCTCTTATCACCCACTCACTCAGCAGACTGAGTGGGGTTTTACTGAAGCATTGGGATAAATGTAAATTCAAGTCTCTTCCCTTCCTAGCAACCTCTTGAATGATTGATATAAAATGAGTATGGTAGAAAAAGACAAAGGCCGTGCTGTTAAAGAGAACAACTGTCCGTTTAAATTTGTTTAAAAAAATTGTTTGGTTTTGGGGCTCTCCCATGGGAAATTGTGGGGGTCTGCCAAGGGAAAAGCTGGTTGTGACCTTTTGTAGGGGTGAGGGTGAGGGACTTGGGAGTGAGGATATTGTTGCAGCAGTAGGGGGCTACATGTCTCTCCTTCCTGAAATTGTTTGCCCAAGGTGGAACAATTTTTTTTAAACAAATTTAAATGGACAGTTGTACTCTAAAGGATCTACTGACTATTTAGTGTCTTGATTGTAAAACAGGATTCCTACAAGATTACACATGACCATGTTCTGTCTTTATTGGTCAACCCCAAGCCCCAGTGACACACTTTCTCCAAGGCCATGCCTACTCCAATAAGTTCACACTTCTTAATCCTTTCAAATAGTGCTACTCTCCAAGCATTCAAATACATGTGCCCTTGGGGGCCATTCTTACACAAACTACCACACCATCCATTGTCTTAAAAAAACAAAAACAACAAAAATAGCAAAACCTTTAGGACACGCCTAGAAGTTGGCAGGGCACCACAGATGTTTTGCATATTATAAGATCACAATCAGGAATTGACACCAGTATGGTACTGTTAGCTAGAGCTTAGCTCTTATTCAGATCCCCTCCCACATCTGCAGTCTTGTGCTGCTTAGTCACTTGCAGGTCTGTGTGACCACCAGCTGCTCCATTGTCTGTTTGATAGGAATGTCTAAGGTCAGCCAGATTCATCTCTACCTGCGGTCTGCTTTACATGCCCATTTTGATGCTTCCTGGAATTGTAGAGGTGGTGGTGGTGGTGGTGAGGTATTGTGGCTCTCTGTTTCAGAAGTTTCGTTTTGGTAGGATGGTTTGAATTTCTGGGCCATGGTGAGGTAGAGCATCATGTTTAAGCAGAGCGGTTCCCTCATGGCAGACAGGAAGCTGAGACAGTTTTCTTAGAGTCTCTTTCTCTGCCCTGGCAACTTAACACTGTCCTCAGCATCTATTCCAGTGTGGATCCTTTGGTTTTAGTTTTGCCTGCTGTTTAGTATATGAATGCTCTTGCCAGGATCTTTCTCAAGAGCTGACTTTCTCTAAGCTCAGTGCCTACGCAGCCCTCGGTCCCACCTTGGTCACCATTCTTTCAATCTTGTTTTCTTCTACTTTCTGGAAAAACTTGTTGTTTTTATGTAGAACCAATGTTGTTTTTAGTATTGGTATTAATTTGTTTTTGTATTTTTAGATTTATTATTTTCTTTAATTCATCCAGCCCCATTTTTCTTTTTTTTTTTTTTTTTTTTTTGGTTTTTCGAGACAGGGTTTCTCTGTGTAGCTTTGCGCCTGAACCTGTCTGGCCTCGAACTCACAGAGATCCGCCTGGCTCTGCCTCCCGAGTGCTGGAATTAAAGGCGTGTGCCACCACTGCCCAGCTCCCATTTTTCTTCTCAAGAAAAGAAATGCCTTTTCTTAGCTAGGTGCCTTTTCATTATTTTGCTGTTATGTTCATCATAGACCATATATGTTCAGAAGTTTTCTGGAGTACAAACAGATATTTAATGAAAATTTATTTTTGCTTCCTACAATGTCTTTCATAGTTTAGAATGTTGCATGCTCCTTATTTGTTTCAGAATCTCTCCTGGACTGAGTTTTCTGCTGTTTTCTTCCTTTATGACAGAGGTGGGATAGTGTGTGATTGAAGAGACCCATCAGTCTGAGGGGAGGAGAAGGGACAAAATGAGGAGGCCAAAGGCCAGTTTATTTAATTGACGAGATAAAGCTATGCTCTTTGCAAGCCATAGTCCCAAAGTCTATAAAAACCAGCAGATGGCTAAGTGACAAGTAGCCAAATATTTGAAAAATAAGATAGCTCAGCAGTGCTAGCTTGTCCCCAGACAGAAGAGACATAGCCTTGTAGTTGGGTCATAGCTTCATTCTTCCTAACTCTCCCTGGGTGAGAAGTCCTGTAGGAGGGCCCAGCTCTTGAGCTATGTGCTCATTGTCCTTACAGCAAAAGATGAATTCTCTGGATTGTGAAGCATATACATTCCTAGAATTAATGTGTTTCTAGTGAGCCAAGATGATTGGGAAGTGTTCTCAGGACCTCCTGTGCTTCACTCTTTCAGATGTTATTCCCAGAGCAGTGTGTGCCGTGTTGAGAAGAAACTGAAAGCTGAATGCAACTAGCTCAGCATCTATTAAAGGAAGAGGAGAGAGGGAGAAAGAAGAGAGAAAGGAGTGGGGAGAGAGGGCTTTTATTTGTGAAGCACTTACTTTCTGGAATAATTGGTAGACTTTCTGAAAAGGTATAGACTGTGTTTATGTTAGTCAGCTTACCATTACTAACAAATACCGAGATTATCGACTAACAGAGAGAAAAAGATCATCCTGGCTCACAGCCTCGGAGGATCCATGATTGATTAAGTCTGTGGAGAGGAATTAGCATATCATGGCAAGAAGCATGCTAAAGAGCAGAGCTGTTCACTTCATAGGCAGGAATGGATGGGAGATAAGGGAGAGGAAGAGACTGAGGATATGGCCCCTGAATGAAAAAAAGAAATAATGTCTAAGTGAGGTAACCCAGAACCAGAAAGACAAACATGTTATGTACTCTCTCATAACAGGCTACAATCCACAGCCCCAGAGAAGCTAGGTAACAAGGAGGACTCTAAGAGGAACGCATGGATTTCCCTGGGAAGGAGAAATAGATGAGCTTTCCTGGGTAAACTGGGGGTGGGTGGAGGGGTGGAGGGGAGGGGAACATGAGAGATTGGGTTGGTCGAGTTGAGGTGAGACAGAGGGGGAGAGTAATGAAAGAGATCTTGATAGAGGGGGCCATTTTGGGGTTAGGGAGAAACCTAGTGCCAGGGAAACTCCCAGGAATCCACAAGGATGACCCCAGCTAGGACTCCTAGCAATAGTGGAGAGGGTGCCTGAACTGGCCTTCCCCTGTAATCAGATTGGTGACTACCTATTGTAATCAGAGATCCTTCATCCAGTAACTGATGGAAGCAGATGCAGAGATCCACAGCCAAGCACTGGGCCTAGCTCTGAGAGTCCAGTTGAAGAAAGGGAGGAGGGATTGTATGAGCAAGAGGAGTGGGGGAAGATCATGATGGGGGGAACCCACAGAGACAGCTGATCCAAGCTAGAGGGAGCTCACTGACTCTGGACTGACAGCCAGGGAACTTGCATGGGACCGACCTAGGCTCTCTGCTTGTGGGTGACAGTTGTGTAGCTTGGTCTGTTTCCCCTAGCAGTGGGATCAGGACTTTTCTCTGGCACATGAGCTGGCTTTTTGGAACCTATTCCCCATGCTGGGATGCCTTGCCCAGCCTTGATGCAGGGAGAGGAGCTTGGTTCTGCCTCAACTTGATATACCATGCTTTGTTGATGCCCATGGGAGGCCTGCCCATTTCTGAACGGAGAAGGAGTGGATGGGGTGATAAATGGGAGGTGGGGGGAGGGAACAGGAAAAGAGGAGAGAGAGGAAACTGTGGTTGATATGTAAAATAAATGAAAAAATTTAATAGAAAAAAAGAAATAAAAAGGAAAGAAATAAAAAAAATGACTGCTCCTAGATATGGTGAAGGAGAAGGTTTATTATACATATGAGGGAGAGCATAGCCAGAGGCAGGGACATCTGGGAGACTCCAGAGTGAACATGGCTAGACTGAGCTGGGCCATATGAAGAGAAGGGGGAAGGGAGAGGGGTGAAGAGTCACCGATCAAGAGAGGTGGCCTGGGATAAGAGACTAGCCAAGAGAGTCAAGGGTAGACGAAAAGAGAAAAGGGGATTGGAATAGCAAAATAGCTGGATTATAGGGAAGGGCAGCTGGAAAAAGGGCAGCCTAGCCCCTGGACTGGAGAAGTTTGGGGTAGGGGGTCTTTATGCCATCTAGGAGGGCCCTTAACAGATAGGGACTGAGGGATGCCGTGAGAACCTGGCAGCCAGATCAACTTTGATGTGATAAATAGGCACGTCAGCTGATACTCAGGAGAATGGGTCATTGGTTGAAATCTGACATTTCTTGGGTTTGGATGAGGACAGGTATTGCCTTCTGCCTCTCAAGCTCAGAAGGATGAATTAATCTTTGAAGGAAATGATATTGAGCTTGTTTCAGATTCAGTGGCCTGATTTAGCAAGCCACAACAGGTAAAAACAAAGATATCAGAAAGTTTTTGAATGGTATCTTTGTGTCTGAAAAGGGAATAGTGTGGCAGGCTAATGAGTAAGACCTAAGTTACCCAGCTCCAGAAACAAGATCCTGAATTATAAGTATGATTTGGGGTGTCTTTTGGGACAATGAAAGACTTGTATTGAAAAAAAAAAAAAGTGATCTCATGCTCTTCTTGAAGGGCATGTGGCTAAGAGATATTCAGTGTAGTTAACTGTGGGACTTCGGGAGAGGCTACATGTGAGTGGGAGCCAGGGCAGCAGAGCTGCTGCATTGTACTTAGCCTGTGTTTGTACTAGGTTAGCCCTTTTGTTGGCTGTGAGTTTTCCAAATTTTTCTCACCAGTCTGGATAAGGCTGGGTATCTACTTTGGATAGCACTGATACTTTACATCTTGCATAACGGTAAACAGCTATTAAGAGTGCCTTCTATACCTTACAGCCTGAATAAGACCCAGTTGGCACTGAGGGCTTTGTGGCATCCCCTTTGCTACACAAGTTTTTTTTTTGTTTCCACCTCTCTTGCTTTCTCATCATGGTGTAATTTCATCTATAAAGAATTCAGGGGCTGGAGAGATGACTCCGCAGGTCAGAGTGTTTGCTGTGTAGTCATGAGGTCTAGAGTTCAGATCCAGCACTCATATAACAAGCCATGTGTCCCACACACACCTGGAACCCCAGCTTAGAGTGGGGTGGAGACAGCAGGATCATTTTGGCTTGTTGTATTCCAGCCTAGCTTGTAAAACGAGTTCCGGGTTCAAGGAGAGACCTTGCCTCAAAGGAACAGGTAGGAAGTGATAGAGGATGGTAGTGTTTTCTTCTGGCATCATATAAATGTACAAGTGTGTACATACACACACACATACACACACACTGACAGAGGGAGGAGGGGAGGGGGAGGAGAGGGAGGGAAGGAAAGAGAGGGAGGAAGAGGAAGCGAGCCTGAGAGCAGCTAACATGCTTTAGCATCATGGATTAGTAGCTCACACATTTCACATTTCCAGGGCTGTGTTGGGATTTCTTCCTGCCTTGGGCTCACCTGTTTCAGTCTTTCCTTCCCTACCCTTGGATGGTGATTACAGTTCAGGAATAGCGTCCTCTTCTTCCCAAACACACAGGCCCTGCATCCTTTCTGCCTGAGTTCACTTTTAGATACCATGGTTACGATTACAAAATGAAAAGTCATTATTGCTTCAAGGTCCTGGCACCTTATTTACATATGTGACTAAACATTGAATTGGAACGGTTGAACCACTAGAAATAGCAAGCCCTATGGGGTAGCAGATATATTTTTAAATGAAGTTTTTAATTTTAAAGGAATCAAAAGCATCTTAAAACAAAAAGTACTTAGAGGTAGGCGAGTGCCTGACAACCAGGTTGGGGAGAAGCTTCCATTGTGAGAACTCAGAGGCAGTTGCCTTGACAACATGTGGCAGACACTCCAAGTATTTGACTAAGCCAGTCTCCTTTTAGGTCCTTCCTTACAAGCAAAGCTGTTTGTCTGGCCAGTCTCTAGCTCTGGGTTTCTGGTGCTCCCTCAGAAAAATGAGTGTTTCCTTTGGGTGTTCCCTGTAGTAGAAACTCACTTTTAAGAGGGAAAGGTGGAGCTTTGTTTTTGCCAAAGTGATTTTGCCTTCCTCTACTTGAACCCTAGCCTAAAATAAATAAGTTAATTAATTAAAATTTAAAAAAAAATCACTGGGTTAGGAGCTGGAAGTGGTTCAGTCACTAAAATGCCTGCTGTACACACACAAATACCTACATAAAAGCTGGGCAAGGAATGGGAGTGTGGAGCTGGAGGATCCCTGGAGCTTGCTTTCTAGACAGCCTAGCCACACCGGTAAGCTCCAGGTTAGTAAGAGAACTCCCCCCCCCCCCCCAAAAAAAATAGAGAGTGACAGAAGATGCCTGTTGTTTACCTCTGGCTTCTACGTGCACATATGTGAACACACACATGAACATGTGTAACCCCCCTCTCCACTCCCTCTCTCCCCCCCCACCCCCGAATACTTTCTGCTGGGCTATCAAGGTACTTTTCTGTGACTTTTTCTAAGTTTATGGTTTCATTTCTTGGTCTTTGTCTCAGATGAAATTGCTCACACTGTGGCAAGTTTCTCCAACTCATTCTTAGTCAAGCTGCAGATAGCTCTGTGGTTACCACTGTTTGAATTGTGGGTTATGAAGAAGGTGTTTTCTTCTGTCTCCTGGTCCTCATCCGTGTCTAAGAAATTTCCTTCACATTGTCAGGAAACCTAGAAATTGGCCTCGTGAAAGTATCTGTTGGAAGATTCTGCCCTGTTGAACTTGAATGTTTCAGGATGTTTCAAATTACATAAATTGCATCAGTATGCCTTTTAGAAAGATGGAGTGCTGGTCTCTGCTCACCTAGGCTGAAAAGAAATTGCAACTCAAACTAGTGAACTTCCTCTGTAGCTTTATGGAGAGTATTCTGTCCCTAAATGTCAAGGTAGCAAAGCTGTCCATTTGTTAGATTGCCTTGATGAAGTTCTTGTCAGTTGGCAAAGAATAATTACCAAGAAATTTAGCAAATTGTTGCTTTTTGTCTGCATATAAGTAGCTCCTAGGATCTTGAGTAGTATGGGCAGGAGAAATTGTCAAGTTACCAGGTACATGGTAAAACTCAAATACACACACATTATACACACACACACACACACACACACACACACACACACACACACACTTCTGAAGAAGAGCTATTTTCAGTAAGAAAGATGGTGTCTTCAAAACTGCAGGCCTTGATCTTCCTCCTGTTAATATTCTAAATTTTCTTTAAGAAATGTAGAATTCAAACCTTTCAAATCACTTAAGAACTTAGTTTGTGGCCCCAGATTTGGAAAGCAAGACCTTTAAGAAAAAAACACACACTCTATAAAAGTGCACTGTCTAGCATTTGTCAGTTTTGGTTTTCTTTAAATGTTCGTTTTTAATCTAAAGATAGTGCTGCATGGAAAAAACATAGTTGCATAAAAAAAATGAGTGCTTAGTCAAATGTAGGCTCAAGATTAATTAATTACACAGATATTAACACCTTTTCCTTCAATTCTGCAAAGGTGAGCAAAGAAGGAATAGGAGGTTTGATGCAGAACTGTGGCAAAATGGAAACTGACAGATGGAAAGAAGAGGAACAAAGGAAAGAGGCCAGGAGAAAGCCGCAGTGAGGTCTTAGTAAGCTTGGCTGAGGGAATCATGGAAATGATGGTCCAGAAAGGAGGGCGGAGAAGGGAGGCCACATACATGGCCAAATGTGGTCCTGAAGATGTCAAGGAGTAACCGGGAAAGATGTAGATTAGATGGAATGTAGCAGGACCTTGAGAGGAGAGGCAGCCCTGCTTCTCTTCTCCCAAGGGGACAGATGGAAAGGGGTGGGGTAGACAGACATGGAATGAGATGCTTACAAACTTCGCTGAAGAGTGGTGAGACTGACTGTAAAGTCCTCAGACTTCTCAGAGGTGGAAAAAAGGTCATCTTCCTGGACCTGAGCCCTGTTGTGTGTAGCTGTATCTGGAATGGCATCTCCCTGTCATTCTCTGTTGTGGACAGTACTCTGTGAGTCTGTAGAGTTGAGTCATGAGTGAATGCATGTGCAGATCCATTTTCCTTTCTTCTCTAACCCCCCTGTCCACTGGTGTGTCTTAGGATACAGCTGACCCTATGTCACTGTCTTCTCATTGGTGAATTAAAGAGAGTAGAAGTATAATGCTGAGCCAGCATGACAGTAGATCATTGAGCATAGGACCTCATTGTGAAGTCTTCTGAAAGACTACTGTTCTGTGTTTCAGGTCCGGAAATTGCTAATGATAAACAGTTCTCCATTTGTCTTTGGAGTTTTGGAGACTCTGCACACAGATTTCTTAAATCACTGTGTGGTGTGTTGGGGAGGTATTTCTCAAATGAGGTGCTGTGAATAAGTCAGACTGGGATTCCAGGAACAATAGTACACTCATTTCTTTAAAAACCTGTTGTATTTATAAAATTATTTAGAACTCTTCCTCAGGACAGAATTGCTTTGCTTTGCTTTGTTTTGGAAAAGGGCATCATGCTGTAGCCCAGGCTACCCTGAAACTCACTGTGTAGCTCAGACTGGCCTCAAATTCATGGGGATTTTCCTGCCTCAGCCTCCTGAGTATGAGATTATAGGTGTTTATTACCACCTTAGCTTTGGCCTTGTCTGTTTTATAAATATGATGACCCTTAACTCTTGGAATGAATGTTTTGTTTAAGGAAGATTCATGAACCTTCGGTACACCCCTGAGGGGTTGGCAGATCTGGAAAAGCATGCCGGTGCTCCTCAGATCTCTTCATCCTTACAGTGGTCGCAGCATCTGTGTCGGAACACACTAGCAAGGTCAGAGGAAGTTGTCTGACCTGCGGTGTCCCAGGCCATCCAGGGCTTGGGGCCCTAATTCTGTCCTGTGCTCCTCCACTCATCTTCATAATGTGACAGCCTGATTGAGAAGTCAAAAATTTAGGGGCATAAATAACAAGGCTAGACAGTCTGCTATGTCATAAATGAGGGAAGGGCACTTGGCCTTTAGGATTCATCCTAGTTTGATGATGAACTGCTGCCCCCCCCCCCATTTGTTCTTGTCACCTTCCAGTCATTAGTCTCTCTTACTAACAACCTTTCTTGAGATTTACTTATCATTTGGACTTAGGTGGCTTAGCTGTGTCTCCAGTGCAGGGTTCGTCATAAGACTGTCATCTAGGCCAAGGCTGAGGTATATGTGAAAGTAAGCACACTTATCTGGTGAGCCATCTTGCTGACCTTCGCTCTTTCCTCCCTTGTACTAAGGATTGACCCCAGAGCCTCTTGCATGTTTCACAAACATTCTACCACTAAGCTGTGTGGTACTTAGCCTGCCTTCCTAACACTACCCCAGCTCCTTGCCCTTGGACTTATCCTACCGCTTCCATCTTTTGAGTAGGTGGGATTACAGTCCTGTGCCACTCCCCTTCTCTTCACTACACTAAGTAGTGAATGCCTAGAACTCACTGTGTAACCTAGGCTGGCCTCAAACTTTCAATCCTCCTGCCTCAGTCTCCTACTATTAGCTTTCTCTAGAGAAAAAGAAAAAGCCCTAGACAAAAACAACAGGAAGAGCTGATTCAGACCCAAACCAGGACTGTGCTAAACTATCAATCACCCTCTATGTCCCTCTTCTGCCTAGGGATTGCTGAAGGACCTCTGAGTGTCCTTCCCTGACATCAGACCCACCTAGATGTTTCTAGAGCAAGGAGTAGCTGCCTGAGGCCACACTAGTGGAGCACCAGGTGGATCCTGAATGTCATGATTCTAACATGCAGTGCAAATGTTCTGTATCACATACATAACCAGATCTTGGTGCCTCAACCTCCTGGACATCATCAATGCCAAATCACTGGGCCTGAGATCACTGTCACACTGGCTTAATTGTTAGGTTAAATTATTCAAGGTTATTAGGTGGGAATGGTTGGTTTCCAAGAGGTTGTTTTGAGCCTCTTTTTTTGTTTGTTTGTTTTTCAAGACAGGGTTTCTCTGTGTATCCCTGGTTGTCCTGGAACTCTCTTTGTAGACCAGGCTGGCCTGGAACTCAGAGATTTGCCTGCCTCTGCTTCCCAGGTGCTGGGATTAAAGGCGTGCGCCACCACCGCACAGCTGTTTTGAGCCTCTTTGTGTTCCGAGAGAGTGTGTCTTCTGCCTTGGGTTCTATGTTTACCTATAAATCTGTGAAATATTTTTTACACCAGTTCCAGACAGTGTAAAGTGTAGGATCACAATGTGGAGGAGTCACTTCACTGAGATCCCAAATAGACAGCTAGATGGTGCTCTCTAGAGCTCACAGAGTATAAAAGCTGACACCTTGATAGAGAGCTATGTGGAGTGAAAGCCAAATTGTAGCTGCTTTCAGAGCTATGCATTTGAATTACCTGACTATTTGTGTTGAAACCAATAATACATTAATGCAGGTGTGGGCTTATTTGTGTATGAGTGATTTCCATACATGTATGTATGTGCACCATGTGCATGCCTGAAGAGGGTGTTGGATCTCTTGGAACTGGACTTACAGACAGGTGTGGGTTGCCAAATGTGTGCCAGTCCTTTGCAAGTGCAGCAAGTGCTCTTGACTGCTGGGCCAGCTCTCCAGCTGTGTGAACTCATTTGAAAGCAGGGAAAAGTAAGGTACAGAAATGTTGGGGGACTTGGGGACAGTCAGCCCTGTTTGCTTTTTCTGTGGTCTCACCAAGAAGTCTTACCAAACTGTGCCTTCTGTGCCTGTGGGCAGATGAGGATGGAAGGGAGCCCCACCCCACAGATAGAAGGTGTCTGAGTGGGTCCTGCAGATGTGGTTGAATCTGAATATTTGGGTTCATGGGCTAGATTCCAAGGGTGATCTTTAAATACTTCTGTGTGTTGATAACTGTTTTATTGGGGGACAAACCAATATATCCCATATGTCTCTCTGACTTCAAAATAGAAACATTTATTACATAAACTTATTACACGAGATTTTCTAAGTCAGACCACCACTTGGGGGCATATTCAGTCATTTAAAATCTAGATGCTAAAGTAAATCAATTGTCCCTAGCAAACAAAGGTTTCTGGCACTTTGCCAGTCGTGTTCAGTGGAGGGACCAAATCTGACGGAGGAGGGAAACTAAGTAAATAGACTAGCCCCAGGAGATGATATTTAATCTCCTTTGTTACTTCTTATGGACCGCCTACTAGAGAGTTGCCTAATTAATGTTCCTTTGATCTGCTTGTGGCTTCAGACTTAAATCAAAATAATATAAACCCTTGGATCAAGATTGCTCTATTAGCGTTTAAAGCTAAAAAGAGTGTATGGTACCTCACCTCTGTAAACCCAACACTTGAGAGGGTGAGACAGGAAGATTGCCCTGAGTGTAAGACCAGCCTGGGTTACATACAAGATTCTATCTCAAAACACAGAAAATGCAACCCATGTATAGCTGAATAAGTTGAGGGGACTGTCTTTTTTTTTTTTTTAATTTTTTTTTGGTTTTTTCGAGACAGGGTTTCTTTCTTTTTTTTTTTTTTTAAGATTTATTTATTATGTATACAGCATATGTGACTGCAGGCCAGAAGAGGGCACCAGATTTCATTACAGATGGTTGTGAGCCACCATGTGGTTGCTGGGAATTGAACTCAGGACCTCTGGAAGAGCAGTCAGTGCTCTTAACCTCTGAGCCATCTCTCCAGCCCGAGAGAGACAGGGTTTCTCTGTGTAGCTTTGCGCCTTTCCTGGAACTCACTTGGTAGCCCAGGCTGGCCTTGAACTCACAGAGATCCGCCTGCCTCTGCCTCCCGAGTGCTGGGATTAAAGGCGTGCGCCACCACTGCCCGGCGAGGGGACTGTCTTTTATGTTAATTCTGTAGTGTTAAAACATATGCTCACTAGATGGTAGGCACCTAAGCTCACTCGAGACACACACACACACACACACACACACACACACACATGAGCACATGTGTGCACACTCAGTGGTGACAAAGAATTGTTTCTAGCCAAATAATCTTCAGGGAGCAGAGTTTCTGCCTTAGAGAGAGGGGAGACTGTTAATATTTTCATGGGTGTTAAGTCCTATGGTCTCTTGACTGTAGAACTGTTTTGAATAAGTAGTTCGCAGCAAACACATGAAAAGAGGGTTTTGATTTTTAATCAGTTGGCTAAACTAAAAGCTTTTAAGTGATGTAATTTCAAAAAATGCCTTTGATGACTTTAGAAGACTAGAATTCACTGTTTTCATTTTATTCTGTTCCTAATGGGCAGATCATGGAAGGTTCCAGAAAGGATGTGTGACTCTCAGAATGTACATTACTTGACTTAGTAAGAAAGCTGGACTACCATGGTAGGTAGGTTTAGCATGGAGAACACAGTACTCTCCTTAGGCCTAGGCTCCTTGAGTACAGCAGTGGCCCTGACCATTCAGCAGCTAACATTCCTACAGATGGAAACAGATGCAGAAGCAACAAATAGAACAGGTCAAGTCCAGATGTGAAGTTAGGAAGAAAAGTGGGGCCCAAACTCCACACCCCTCTTTCATCTTGAGCTGATGATGCCCAAAAGGAATATAGGTGAATGGTTGGCTAGGTAAAGATCCCTCTCCCTCTACTTACTCTACCCTTGCTTTTCTACTTCAGGTAAAACTGATTTCTAAAACCACAAACCTAGTTGAAGATAATGCTGTTCTATTGCTATGTGACTTTTATTCAGTGTCTGGAAGCAGATCCAGGGGCTTAGAGAGTGTATTATAAAACAATTCATTATAAAATACTCTCATTATAATGCATATTCATTATAATTCATATTATATTTTATTATAATATATTTATTGGAAAGATTTTGATATTTTATTATGAGCAACTCAAATACACACAAAATAAGCTGTTAATGGGTCCCATCGCTAGTTTCATTTTTTCTTATTTGCTTTACATACTTCTTTAAAACTATAGTGGATAAAGATTTTTTTAAAAAAAGATATTTCTACAATAGCAAGGTCTAAGAAAAATTTTCCATAATTCTCACCCACCCTACCCTTCAATTCAATCTATTTTCCTTGTGTATTTGTGACCTCGATGCAATGAGAATTTAACTATGAAACTTAAGTGAGTTTACAGATTTGCATATAGATTTTTACATGTCTAGCTTATTCTTAATTCAGCAGCATTTTGGGTTCCTCACTGATGGAGAGCATAAGATGATGAGTGAAACAAAATGGAAGATGGCTCCTGACATGTTTGTTAAGAACGGAAGTTTTAAAGATACTTGACTAGAAAACTAAAGAGAATAATTCTGTGCCATGCTCGCAGGTCAAGGTTGAAAAGTCAGCATTAGCATTGATAAAGTTGATTTGGAAAGGCAAGCTACTCCCTGTCAGTTAGTCTGGTTCTTGAGCTGGTAGAGTTCCTCATGCCTGGCACCCCTGTATACCAGGTGCCTATAGAGTCCCTGGGAGCTGGTGATTCATGTATGTGGCAGAAAAACCACAGCTTAGGTATTGTGGGGGTCAGGCTGCTGGGGACCACCATTTGATTGGCTAGTTTGTCATTGTGTCTTATCATGAGGAGATGGAAATGGTGGTCAGAGTTGAGTTATTCTGCACCTTTAAAAAAGATTCATTTATTTATTTTATGTATATGTGTATTTTGTTTGCATTTATGTCCACACACTACTCAAGGGCATCGGATTCCATGAGACTACAGATATAAACAGTTCTGAGCTGCCATGTGGGTGCTGGGAATTGAACTCAGGACCTGGAAAACAGCCAGTTCTCTTACTGAGCTGATTCTCTCTAATCCCTGTTCTGCATTTAAAAAAAACTTTTCTGGCCTGGGGTTATAGCTCCATGTTAGAGCACTTATTAGCATGCCTGAGTCGTTGGGTTTGATCTCTATTACCACCCCAAAGTTTTGTTTTTTCATATTAGCACTCTGTTATTTAAAACAACTACAATAACAAAACAGCATATAAAACAACCAAGGAAAGCTAGGAATGCAACTCAGTTGGTAGAATGCTTGCCTAACATGCATGAAGCCCTGGGTTAGATCTCCAGCAGCACACAGTTCAGGTGTAGTAAGTGGCATGTGCCTGTAATCTCTGCACTCAAGAGATAGAAGCAGGTAGATCAGAAATTCAGAGTTTGAGGCTAACCTGGAATACATGAGATTCTGTCTCAAAAGGAGTGAGCGAATAAATCTAGCATAAGAAAGGCAGCCCTTGCCGGGCGGTGGTGGCACACGCCTTTAATCCCAGCACTCGGGAGGCAGGCGGATCTCTGTGAGTTCGAGGCCAGCCTGGTCTCCCAAGCGAGTTCCAGGAAAGGCGCAAAGCTACACAGAGAAACCCTGTCTCGAAAAACCAAAAAAAAAAAAAAAAAAAAAAAAAAAGAAAGGCAGCCCTTTTAGATTACTGCTTCCTACTATACCTGCCTTCCTCCTGGGTTTGAAGCTTTCCTCACTTGTTCATCTTAAGGAATATAGAAGTGCTCTGCATTTGGGGAAAAGTATACCTACCTTTCCTTGAAAGTCAACTACAAATGGAGCCGTTTGAGACACGCTTTCCTGTTACCCCATGTAGGTGGACTTTTCTTTCCCACCCTCCAGTTCCCAAATAACTGACAGGGAGACTCAATATTAATTATAAACGCTCAGCCGATAGCTCGAGCTTATTACAAACTAGCTCTTACAACTTAAATGAACCCATATCTCTTGTCTAAGTTCTACCATGTGGCTCATGGCTTATTACCTCGTTTTGTACATGTCCTGTTTCCTCTTTGTCTAGCTGTCAATTCTCAAGACTCTTCTCTTTTTCTTTCCAGCGTCCTCCTTGTCTGGCTTGCTTGCCCTGCTGTCGGCCAGTCAGCTCTTTATTAACCAATGCGAGTAATACATATTTACAGTGTACAAAGGTTGTTTCACCGCAACCCCTTTTCTCTTTTTCCACCTATGGCAGTGCTGAGGATTAACTTCAAGGCCTTGGGGTTGCTAGGAAAGCACTCTATTACTAAGGGACACACAGCCCTTTATCCACTTCTTTTACGCTTTTTAAAGTTCAATAGAAAAAAGAAGTACATGGCGGTTATAATCTGGTTTGACTTTACCAACGTCAAACCTCGTCAGTTTGTCAAGGTCCATTTTTAAAAATTCTATGTTAAATGTGTTTTTCAGGCAGAAAGTAAACTTTAGGAACTTTTGATTAGTCTCCCCATGTAGACAACAGCTTGATTCATATTATACAATAAAGGGGAAATAATGAGGCTGTGGAAACTATCAGATCCTAGGTTCTATATAGATACAAGATTTAGTTTGAAATGAGAATCACATCACACTGAACAAATGCTCTTGATATTTATAATTGCTTTTCAGATGAGCTACATTCTTGGTCCCCAGCATGTGTTTATCCTGGCCAAAATGTTCAATAGGTAGATTGGAAAGCTCAATAGTTAAGAGTACTTGCTGCTCTTCTTGAGGACCCAAGTTCAGTTTCCAACACCCATATCTGACATCTCACAGCCATCTGTTAACTCTAGTTCCAGGGGATCTGACAACCTCTTCTGGCCTCTGTCAACAATGGCACTCATGTACACATACCCCATACCCACACATACAATTTAAAGTAAAAATAAAATCTTTTTTTAAAAAGTTCATAGCTGTTTCCTGTACTGTAACTTGTTAGTCATGAGTGATAGGCAAATGACTTGAGAGTCTGTTATCATTGAACATGTCTAGGAAAGGTGGGGGAGACATTCCAATAACATCATCTCTTTCTTCCCAGAATAAATGGCTATTCCCTCACTTTGAGAGTTAGTGGAAATAGGTTGGTAAATACTTTGCATTTTTTTTTTTTTTTTTTGGTTTTTCGAGACAGGGTTTCTCTGTGTAGCTTTGCGCCTTTCCTGGAACTCGCTTTGCAGACCAGGCTGGCCTCGAACTCACAGAGATCCACCTGCCTCTGCCTCCCGAGTGCTGGGATTAAAGGCGTGCGCCACCACCGCCTGGCTTACTTTGCAATTTAATTGCTTTTAAGAACTGAGTCTCAAAGCTGTGGTATGTGTGGTAGAGTGCTTCAGGGCCGGACTGTGTATTTATTGCCTCTTCCTTTTTTGGCAGGAAATCACTACCTGTTTGCCAGATTACTACAAATGGACTCAATACCTGTTTATCAAACTCTATGAAGCTGGTCTGGCCTATCAAAGGGAGGTAAATTCATGTTAGCTACCCTTTTAAAATTTTATAAATTCTCTCCACCTTAGAATCATCACTTTTAGCCAGGTGTGGTGGCATACACCTTTAATCCTAACACTGGAGCGGTAGAGGCAGGCAAATCTTGGTGAGTTCAAGTTCCAGGACAGCCAGAGCTACATAGTGAGACCCTGTCCCAAAAATACTAAGAGAGAGAGAGAGAGAGAGAGAGAGAGAGAGAGAGAGAGAGAGAGA